>JAOTRH010442750.1:5272-32429 GCA_034768845.1 Heliamphora exappendiculata
AAGATAGAAGCTCTGATTTCTTTAAGAACCAAATCTCCCTCTCTACGGTCCCAGGTCTTGACCTTTTTATTGAACGCTCGGGTTATCCTCCTTTGATACCCTTATACATGAAATAGAATTTGCAGTCTTCTTTTATCAAACAAGAGCAACTCCTCCCTCCGGTTCCTTTGCCATTCTGCTTTCGATATATCAGCTTCGGCCACCACTCTTAGCGAAGGGATTTCCACCTCAATAGGAAGTACAGCTTCCATCCCGTACACTAAAGAGTAAGGTGTAGCTCCAGTTGAGGTTCTAATCGATGTTCGGTGTCCCCCATAGTGCAAATGGTAAATGCTCCGGCCAATCATTGTGTGAGTTGATTGTCTTTTGCAAAACTTTCTTGATATTTTTGTTAGCTGCCTCAACTGCTCCGCTGGTTTGCGGCCGATATAGTGAGGACTTGTGAGCCACTATCCGGTATTCTTCGAAAAGATCTAGGACCTCCGCTTGAAAATATGAACCATTGTCTGAGATAACCTCATGTGGGACTCCGTATCGACATATGATGTTCTGTTTGATAAACTTAGCAACATGGGAGGCGTTCAATATCGAGTAGGAGGTTGCTTCCACCCACTTAGTGAAATAATCAATGGCCACTAAAATAAACTCATGTCTATTGAATGCCTTCGGTGTTACTCTACCAATCACATCTATGGCCCATACTGAGAATAATCATGGTGACGTCAGGTTGTACAGCTGGGACAGGAGAACGTGCATGAGATTTGCGTGAATTTGACACTTATGACACCTCCGCACGAACTGTATACAGTCTGTATCCATTGTCATCTAAAGTAATCCTTGTTGTAGGATTTTCTTGGCCAACATATTTTCGCTCATGTGTGGCCCACAAACTCCTGCGTGAATTTCTTTCATCAGTGCTTGGCCCTCTTCAGTGTTGGCATACAGCTTATTGACCCCAGAATGTCCTCGTTTGTATAGTTTACCGCCGTAAATGACGAACTGTGCAGATAGTCTCCGTATTGCCCTTTTATCCTTTTTGCTGGCAAACTTCAGATATTCTCCTTTCTCTACGAAGTTCTGAATGTCAAAGTACCATAGAAGGTTTTCAGTGCTTTCTTCGACTACGGCCGCCATCTCGTATGCTGACTTTCTTTTCTGTTCAATTATCAAAGGCCTCATTCGGACTTCGGGTGGTATGTCAATCATGGATGCTAGGGTGGCCAGTGCATCGGCAAACTTATTCTGTAGTCTTGGCACATGGGTGAAGATTACTGATTCAAAGCACGGTATCGGCTTCTCTAGCTCATGATGATAGAGAATCAAGATTAACTCCCTGACCTTCCACTCTCCTCTAGCTTGTGAAACCACTAGTGTTGAGTCTCTGATGACCTCCAACTTCCTTGCCCCTAGTTCTTAGGCTACCTCCAATCCAGCTAAGCATGCTTCATATTCAGCCTGATTGTTTGTGACTTCAAAATTGAGTTTCAGAGACAATGGAACATGTGATTCGTTAGGAGTGACAAGAAAGACACCTATTCCATAGTCGTATTGATTGGACGCGCCATCAAAATATAGAGTCCACCTGTCATCCCCGACTTTCATCAACTATTCATCAGGAAACTGTAGCTCCGTGTCTTCATCTCCTTCAACTGGTTGATCGGCTTGAAATTCTGCCACAGCTCTGCCTTTGACTGACTTTTGGGTGACATATTAAAGATCAAACTCAGATAATAACAGCAACCATTGGGCCAATCTTCCGGTCAGTGCTGGCTTTTCAAATAGATACTTCAACGGGTCCATCCAAGAGATGATATTCACTGTGAACGACAACATGAAGTGCCTTAATTTTCAGAAAGCCCAAACCAAGGCCCAGCATGTCTTCTCTAATAGTTTGTACCGTATCTCTGACCATGTCATCTTCTTGCTTAAGTAGTAGATGGCCTCAATTCCAGTTTCACCTTCTTGCGCCAGCATACATCCCATAGCTGAATCAGTCACTAACAAATAGAGGATCAGTGGCCTGTCAGGCTCGGGAGGAGCTAAAACAGGTGAAATTTGCAGATACTGTCGTACGGCATCAAAGGCGTCTTGGAAGTTTTGATCCCATTCGAACTTGACTACTTTCTTCAGCAGGCGAAAAAGCGGCTCACAGGTTGTTGTCAATTTTGCGATGAAACAGCTGATAAACTAAATCTTACACAGAAAGCCCATGACTTCTTGCTCGATATTCGGAGGAGGCATTTCCAAGATTGTCTTGATCTTTGAGGGATCGACTTCAATGCCTCGCTGAGTGATCATAAATCCAAGCATTATTCCAATGGTAACCCCAAAGGCATATTTTTGTGGGTTAAGCCGCATCTTATACTTCTGAATCCTTTCGAAGAATTTTTGTAGTGTGACGATGTGACCATACCGATCCTTGGACTTGACTATCTGGTTGTCCAAGTACATTTCGACCTCCTTATGTATCATGTCACGCAATAAGGTAGTGGCAGCCATTTGATAGGTTGCCCATGCATTCTTCAAACCAAATGGCATTACACGATAACAATAGGTGCCCTATAGTGTAGTGAAGGTCGGCTTTTCTGTCCTCGGGATCCATCAGAATATTATTATACCCGGAGAAGCCATCCATGAATAATAACAGGGCATGCCCTATTGTACTGTCTACCAAGACGTCAATGTGTGGCAGTGAAAAATTGTCTTTTTGGCTACCCTTGTTGAGATCCCAAAAATCAACGCCGACTCGGATACAGCCATCTTTCTTTAAAACTAGCACGATATTGGCTACCCATTTCGGATACTCAGTTACCATTAGGAATCCGGCATTAATCTATTTGGCAACTTCTTCTTTGATCTTCAAAGCCAATTCTGGCCAGATCCGTCTTAGCTTTTGTTTGACCAATTTAGCGCCGGGGAATAGAGGGATATGGTGTTGGACAATGTCAGGATCAATTCCAGGCATATCCTCATAAGACCATCCAAACACATCTTTAAATTCTTTTAATAAAGTTATTAATTGTTCTTGTTCAACTAAGGATAAAGAAGAACCAATTTGCACATTTTGTGGGTTAATTTCATTACCCAGATTTATTGACAAAGTTTCTTCAATTATTGGTTAGGCACACAATTTTTCTTCCTTTTTTATTAAAAGTTTTATTTCATCGGGAATATCCCCATCGAATTCAAAATCATCAGAAAGCATATGAAATAAATCAAACAAAATAGAGTAACCGGAAATCTTGTTCATTTCATTAAAAGAAGAAGGAATTACAAACTCGAAAGCATAAACAGGGGAAGGTGCATAAACAGGCGTGCCCTCAATCACAGACTCAGACTCAGACTTAGACCCAGAACAGACAAAATGTACATCAGATGACTCGATGGTCCAATTCTTTACATCTTTTGCAGTTGCATCAATAATGAGCTTGGTGCAATTGGCTGGTGCCCATCATGAAGCAGTCTGAGTCGGTTACTTGCAACTGTGCCATCTTTTCATCGAACAGCACTCCCATGTCAGTACCATCAAGCTTGTCGGCCCAATCTTCCTCCAAGACCTTCTTTTCTTCCTTTTATGCTTCCACTATTTCTTCCCCTTCCGTGTTAGACAACTGATGGCTGAAAAAGATCTCTAATCCTGGCAGCTTTTGATTGGTTTCTTCGTCGATCCACAACTCTGGAAAGCCAAAATGCGGGAAATCTTCCCCTTCCCTAACGAAGTACCCATTGAGCGTTCTGGTATAATTGACCTTCCGTCCCTTCTTAGGTCCTTCCAAATCTTCTTCCGTTGGCTTATACCCAAGACCAAAATGCTGCGAAGTCAGCAATACCTGAATGGGTTCCGAGATTCCTTGCTGCTTACGTCCCAATCCCAGACCAGGAAAAAAGGATATTTTTCTCATCATTGTTATTGCCCGCGGGTTGATATAACTTTCTTTTTCATTCATCAGCATCTGAATAGCCTATGCTTCATTAAATCGGAAACCACTGAGAAACAGATCATCTTCACTATGCTGAACTCCCAACAAAATTATGACCTCTCCTCCTCTCGGGGGATGAATGCTATCCTCTCCGTGAATAGACAGAACTGCCCCATTTCTTATTAGTTTCAATTTCTAAGGGAGAGTAGATAGTACG
The DNA here is from genome assembly GCA_034768845.1 of Heliamphora exappendiculata. Lineage (NCBI taxonomy): Eukaryota > Viridiplantae > Streptophyta > Magnoliopsida > Ericales > Sarraceniaceae > Heliamphora > Heliamphora exappendiculata. The sequence continues at coordinate 9,410 of JAOTRH010442750.1, forward strand.
GCCTGAACATTTGGGACATGCAACTAAGGTCAACCCAACAACAAGTTGAAGGACGCCAGTACATCTAGTACATGGAACTCAACCGACGTTTCCAAGGGCCCTAATGATATTACAAATGACACCAGTTCCTGTACATCCCTCCTTGTGTGGTCATAAGCCCAAACTCCTTGATTGCTTGGTATGAATTGCTCTGTCTTTAGTCCTAAACAGGGTGTTATTCTGAGCGGACATACATTTAATGTAGAGCCGTTATCGATGTGAGTCACAGAGACCCATTTGTCTAGGCACTTAACAATGATGTGTAGTGGCTTGTTATGATTTCTTCCCTCTGCTGGCAGATCTTTGTCGAAAAAAAAATAACCTTTCGTTCAACCGCCGGCAAAATGAGTCCAATCTGTTGCTCTAGGGTTGCCTCAATTGGAATGCTGGCTTTATTCAGAACTTTCAGTACAGCTTGTCTGTGTTTGTGTGAGGCCATCAGTAGCCCCCAAACGCTGATGTTAGCTTGTGTCTTCTTTAACTGTTTCAACACTGCATCATCTTCTTGTTGTTGTTCTTTCTTCTTCTTTTTTCCACTTGGTTGCCCCTTTTCTAACTGGGCCAGCTTGAAATGTCACCCACTTCTTGTCAAATGTTCTATCTCCTCCTTAGGGTCCCATAATCCTATTATTTCATCATTGGTCCATCGTACTTCGTTCACAGGCGGAGGGCTTTCAAACGCCCACAAATCACCCAAATCACCGATTACCACTCTTCCTTTCCTCTCCTCATCATCTTCTATAGCCCATGTATTGTCGACTTCCTCCCAGATGTCTTCCTCGAAAAAATTTACTTACTATTCCCGAATAGCCCAGAAATCTGTCCACTCTACTCCGTCTGATTTCAGTATGATTCTTACCAGCCAATAGGACTGCATTTCATCCATATATATTTCTTCCTCAAAAAGTTAGGAAAGAGTAATGCCGTCGACCACGTGACCGAACCCATATGGTCAGGCTGGGTAATCTAAAGGCCAATCATCTTCTTCATTGCGCTCCTCTTTCTATTGGTAGATTTGGATTATCGGTCGATACCATTTCTAGGCATTATTATTCCATTCTTCCATCCTGTCTCGATTGCCTCTAACTATCATAAATGAGCATGCTGTCTGATCCTTAGTTATTAGAACATGAGGGCGCGGTAGGTGTGTTGAACAGATGTGCTGACTCGGGTCCTCCGATTCCTCCAAAGATAGGAAATTTACTCCAGCCTGCCAGGCATGATTTGACAGTGGGTTAGTAGTGACATTTGATTTTGGGGTGGCAGATGGTGGTGAGATCACCTTGTTGTCGATGAGGTTCTGAATCTTATGTCGAAGCCTCATGCACTTATCAGTCAAATGCCGAGGGCCTTAGTGGAAGGCGCAGTATTGAGAAGCATTAAATCTCAGCGGTAGGGGATCAGGTACAAGCATGGGGTCCAATGGCTTGATGAGCCCTTTCTCGACGAGTCGATTCAGGGCGGTGGATAATGAAATGTTGAGGGGAGTGAACACCCTCCTTAGCCTTTGTTGCTATTGACTGTTGGGCATTTTTGGATTACTAGGCGAAAGAGGATGGGTTTAGCAAGTTTACCTCATTTGAACAAGACACGAGGTTGGTGGAAGCATATTAATTTTGGTTATTTGTGGGGAAGGTCCTCCTGGGTTTCTGGCTCGGCTCAACTTTTTCAATATTCCCAGACTGGATTGCATCTTCTATCTAAACCCCGGCATCAAACAATTGCTCGAATGTGAACAACGACTGCGTATTGAGGTACCGTTTTAGTGGAGACTGCAGGTTCTTCACTACTATCCTCACTTGTTCTTTCTTAGAGGACCGGTTCTTCATCTTGGCAGCCTTTCCACTCCATTGGGTCAGAAAATCAACCCAAGACTCCCGGTTCTCCTATCGAGTAGTTTTAAGCTCTCGGGTAGTTACGTCCATTGGACATTGTAACTATACTGACTGATGAAAGTCGCAGCTATATCCTCCCAAGTTCTGGTCTTTGCTACGTCAAGCAAGAGGAACCATTTCTGGGCTGCCCTAGAAAGAGATCGGTGAAAGAGCTGAGCTTTCCACTGGTCACCAATTCTCATTGGCGAGAGGGTGCCAACATACATTCGGAGATAAATTCTGGGATCTCCGGTTCTGTCAAATTTTTTTATATCTGGCATTTTGAACTTTTTTGGCAGTTTAGCATCTGGAAACAAGTATAGTCCTCCCACATCAAATTTTTCCATCCGATCGATCTACTCAATTAGTGTAGATTCTCTAGATTGCACAGTGTTTTCTTCCTCAACAATCACCTGACGAGGATTCCGTGGTGGTAGTGGAATAGCTGGTGGTCCATCAGGGACCTGATTGTCATCCCAAAAGTTTTTGACATTCTCATTCGTGTCATTCGGTTGTCCATTCACAACAAGGGTACGAGGCTGAATTGCCCAGATTTGTGCCTGACATTGTATTTGACCTTAGGTTTGTTGCTCTACGGCTCTCTGTATATCAATAATCGCCCTCATTAGGGCTGCCAGATTCACCTCATTTTTTGTCATTTTAGCTGACTTAGTTGGCTGTTTTGACACCCTATAGAGCCTACCTGTCACTGAACTTTTCCAGACTCGTGTTGACTGTGCTTTCCCGATCCAAATGGTAAAACCTCAGAGAAACTTAAATCCCAAAAGTAGAATAACCATATCAAACACTTTCTGGACAAGGATTCTGATGACAGATAGCACAAATCCTAAATACCTGAAATAGCAAAACATAAGAAAGTGACCACGGAAGTTATAACAATGCCCCTGTCGGCACATATTGGCATCATAACGACAGGATAACCCAAAAATCAACATGACGGCTGAAAAGGGAATCAACTAAATTTTAGGGGAAATGCTCATCTAAAACGGGGAAATGGATAGCACTTCAGCAAGAAAACAATTCTAATCCTCGGGAGACCAATTCGAATTAGGATTTCTAATGAGCGGCATAATGGCAACGAAAAAGAACAGACTCTCACGGGTATGACAAGGATTTGAAAGAAACGAGCCAATATCAAAGGGGAGGAAACCAACAACCCGGGAAGAACCTAGAGGAGAAAAAAACTACCCTAGAGGCTTTAAAATGAAACACGGGCGGCACCCCGATAAGAGAACTACGGCGTAAGAACCAAACATGGTGAAAGACAAAGTCCGGGTAAAAACCCGAATGAAAAGCTAATCTAATCAAAGGATAACGGAAAACCTAGGCCGAACACAAGAAAAGAACTAGCTTAAGCCCAAACAAAACAATCCTAACAATACGCAAATAAAACATACAATAAAAAAAATACATAGTCCTACCAGGGTTAGTAGAACCAAATGGGGGATCTAAGTTCACTATATGCAAAAGGCCGATTTTGGTCAATTGAACAAAATACCTTCTTAATAGAGTCGGGTATATACCTCCCATGCAGAACATGGTCAAACAGTACGCCCGAATTCTTTTACTGCACCTATGATAGCATACAGTCAGTAAGGGTTGCCCACCTTCACAACAATCCCCGAAACGAATGTACGTTCAGGGCGTCAGGCCGACCAAGTAGGGGGGTTTGAAGAACAATACATATGCATGCGAAAATGAAAATAAATTTTTTTATTAAGAACCAATGATATTTTCAAATCTAACCCTCTTATTTGATGTTAGAAACCAGTCCCCAGCAGAATCGCCAAAAAATACTGTGGCATTGGAATTTTTGGGGACTTTTGAAAAATGGTCAAAAATATAAAAATTCAAAAATATTTTAACACCTTGAAAACCAACATTTGAAAAACCCTTTTTTTAAACTGAGTCGCCACTTTGTTTTTTAGAAAAACAAGGAAAAACAGAAACGGCTACTGATCTTGAAAACGTTAACTAGAGAAAAAATGTTTGGAGTCTAAGGTACGAATTGGGGAAGGTGTTAGGCACCGCGTTCGCCCAACCGTAAGATTGGCCTCTACTAATCATCATTGGTTCTTGGATAAGAATTTCTCAAATACATACAAATAAAGAAAATTGAGGAAAAGAAAGAACATCCAAAATCAAATATAAAAAAAACATAAGATATGTACATGGCACTCCAAATTAGAGTAAATAAAGGGGTAAAATCTTAAATTTTAAGACATGCAATTTATAACTAAAAGAATACATGCACACCGGCATACAATTTTATCAAAATAATCTAAACTAGCATGGTTCAAATGAAAGAGTAACAATAGGCTAGAAAATTACCTAAGCATGATATGCTATAAATTGACCTAAATTATTCTAAACATACATTTAAAGAAAATAACCAAAATATGCATATCACAAACATTCATTTAGAAAGAAAAATGACAAGTACTAAATATGAAATATGCACAAGAATTCTATATTTCAAAAGAAATAAAGTTTACTAACAAAGGAAAATAAAAATAAAGGTGCTTTCAAAAAGGGAGTTTGAGAAAAAAAAAAGAAAATGAAGAAGAAGTTTATGAAAAGGAAAAGATGGCAAATGAAAATGTTAAAAAATATTTTTTTAAACAATTAAAAGAAAACCCAACTATTCATATTTTATATTTAAAACAAAAGAAAAAGCAAGCAAAAGAAACGGAAATTACATTTACAGAATGAGGGTGAGATTTAAAGCCTATTCATGATTTTTGGATTTAATAAAGAAAAAAAAAATAAGAAGAGATAAAATGTCATAAAAAGAAAATAAAACTTTAAAAGAAAGAAAATAGAACTTTAAAAGATAAAATAGGTACTAACATTAAAACAAAAGAAATACTAATCAAATTAATACTAGAAGAAAAAGAAAATAGAATGTTATCGGGAGAATTAAAGCTAGTGATAAAGAGAAGAAAAATAAAAAAAAATTAGCAAAAGAAACTACATTAACATTAAAAGAAAAAGACAGAAAATAAAAGCTAGTAAAAAGAAAAATAATAAAATATAGCATTGGAATTAAAGAAAAGAAAAGAGGATCTAAAAAGAAGAAAAGAAATTAAAATTACATTACAAGAGAAGAAATAAGATGGTAGAAAAAAAGATTACACTACTATTAAAGAAAAGAAAATAAAAATTAGAAAAGAAATGTTAAGCTTAAAAATAAGATAAGATGAGGCATTAAACTAGTATTACCAGAAAAGAAAAGAAAATGAACTAGAACACTATTAAAGAAAAATTAGACTAATTAAAGGAAAATAAAATAAAAACTAGAAAACTAAACTAATGCTAGAAAGATAAAAAAATTAAAATAATTATTTAATTTAAATATGAAATGAAGTATTAATTACTAAATTCACATAAGTGTAAGTGCATTACTGTAACAATTAGCAACATCAATTGGTTGTAATTGCAAGGATATTTTAGTAGTAAATTGATAGAATAATAAAAATAAGAAAAAGAAAGTGCTTAGTGTGAAATGTAGAGAGGTTAACAAGTAAGGAAGTAAAGAAAACAACTAAAATAAACAAGATTAACTATATCAATGAAATAAATATGCAAATTGAAATTGAATTTTAACCCAGTCACTCCAAAAGAGAGGAAATGGAGTTAGAAATACCAGGGATCCAAACGAGTTACCTAGATTGTCGGGAATCCTCAAGTAGGGAATGTACTTCAATGGGCCAATCCTCGAGTGATGATCCAAGCAAAGCTACAATGTAGGTGTCGTAGGCTCGAATCTCGGTATTTTGGCAGGGTTTCGGCATCGAAGGTCGAAATTGCTCGACAACTCGGCAGAGTTTCTCTCACTAACCCTCTCACTCAAATTATGTCCTTGAAAACGTACCAGAGGTACGATATTTATAGAGTTCTTCAACCAATGAGATGCCGCCACGTTTTAGGGACACGTCAGTTCATTTAGAGTTGGCGGTCGCCATTATTTTTGAAAAGTTCCATAAAGTTCTATGACGATCGCCATGATGCAAGCCGGCGGTCACCATATTGTGCTAGGGTTTCCAATAGGTTCTACTAGCGGTTGCCACAGTGAATATGGTGGCCACCTTACTTAGGCAGCAAGTTTCGCTAGTATGACAAAATTTCATTGGTTTGAAGGTTCTTGGTTCAAATACCGAGTTTGGATCACTTCCCGAAAATCGTACTGAGGCATCATTCCATCTGTTTTCACCATCGAATTCACCTAAGATTAGGCAGGGTCAAACTGGGGTGTGTACACCGGGCAGATCTTTATTCTAAACCCACTTAGATTTTGTGATTTTCTAAAAAATAAAAATGAAAAACCAACCATTTAGATTTTTGTGATTTTCTAAAAAAATAAAAATGAAAAATCACCCCCTTAGATTTTGTGATTTTCTAAAAAATAAAAATAAAAAAACACCTCCCTCTGTTAGCATTAAGATCCTAATCCTAGTGTCCCTAGGTTTTGTCCAGAATCTCCTTCGCATAGGTACCTAGCTAGTTTTTAGTCCAATGTCCGGGTTTATCCTTTTAATTTTTGTCCAGTTCAGTCACAAATCTCAATATTGCAAGCAATTATCATATACGTCACATCCCAAAATAACAAGTCACAAAAGATCCTATGCATGCATTTATGTTCAAAACGATAAACGTAAAGCAAGCTTTGATACTGAAGGAAAAGACAGGAGAACCTACCGAAGGGTGCAGAAACGAAAGATGTTGCTCGGGCTCGCAAAGCAGTAGGTCATCAGCAACCACAACAGCCAGAGGCTCGTACCTCCTCAATCCGCTCGAACCCAGGCGGTGGGGTGTTGAGGCGTACGTGTGTAGGTCAAAGGGTTCAGGAATACCCTCGCTCATGCCTCGTTCTCAGTAGCCCGACGAAGAGCTCGCTCCGCCTCAAGAGCTAAAGCATCCATCGCCCCCAATGCAGTGAATGGCTGAGTAAAGGAAACCCCACAGGCAAGAACGCTGGTGGTCGTGCCTCTAAGAGTGTCAATGGAAGAGCTATCGCCCACAGAAGTTCCCCATAGTTCCCTAAAAATATCGTCAAGGTGTCCATGTCCTACTATGACAAACGTAGCGGTCGAAAACTAAGCAAAAGATCGAAAGCAAGAGAAAGCCGAGAGACGCCGAGAGAAGAGTTTGAGAGTGCGAGAGAGAGAGAGAGAGAGAGAGAGAGAGAGAGGGTGTGTGAATGGGGCCTAAACCGCGCATCCTAGAGGTCTTAGGGGTGCTAGGAGTTAGCGGTTGCTACCTTCTATGGTGGCGACCGCTATGTCTAGATACGCCACGTGGCGATCGCCATGTTGGTTTGAATTTATGTTGGCGACCGCCAACCTATCAATGGTCATGTCACCTTTCTCGATGATCAGGCCGAGCGACTGCCACGGTAGGAGTTGGCGGGAACTTTTTTTTTCGTGTGTAATCATTATGTGTGGGGTTTTTAATGCTCTTCGAGGGCTGTTTGGGGCTTGTGTGGATATTTAGTTTTTAAAAAAATATTTTTTTCAACCTTATCTTGTTTATTTTGTTTTGTTTTCTTTTAAAATAATTTTAAACCTTATTTTGGTTTTTAATTATTTTTTTGTGTTATTTTCTTTGAAAATAATTTTAAACCGTGTTTTGGTTTTTAATTATTTTTATGAGTTGTTGTTTTTTTTAAATTATTTTAAACTTTATTTGGGTTTTTTATTCTGTTATTTTCTTTCAAAATAATTTTAAACCTTGTTTTGGTTGTGTTTTTCATGGTTTTATCTCGATAAATTTAACCTTAAAGTCTTAATTCAACTTTTTAATTATTTTTATTCTGTTTTTGTCCTGAATATTTAGGTATTGACTCGACCTATTAATTTGTGAATTTCTCCCGATAAATTTAATTTTAAAGTCTTGACTCGACTTTTTAATTATTTATATCTTGTTTTCATCTCGAATTTTTAAGTCTTGACACGACCTACTAATTTGTGATTATCTCCCAATAAAGTTAATTTTAAACTGTTGACTCAACCTTTTAAATACTTTTATCTTGTTTTCATTCCGAATTTTTAGGTTTTAACTCGACATATTAATTTGTTGTTTTCTCTCGATAAATTTAATTTCAAAGTCTTGACTCGACTTTCTAATTATTTTTATCTCATTTTCTTCGCGAATTTTTAGGACTTGACTCGACCTATTAATTCGCGGCGTTTTCTTCGATAAAAATAATTTTATGTCTTGACTTGACTTTTAATTATTTTTGTCCCGTGTTTAGTTCCGAGTTTTTAGGTCTTGACTCGACCTATTAATTCATGATTTCTTTCCCGATAAAAATAGTTTTAAGCCTTGACTCGGCTTTTAATTATTTTTATCCCGTGTTTTGTCTCCAGTTTTTAGGTCTTGACTTGACCTATTAATTCGTGATTTGTTTCCTAACGAAAATAGTTTTAAATCTGGACTCGGCTTTTAATTATTTTTATCCAGTGTTTCGTTTTGAGTTTTTATATCTTGATTCGACCTATTAATTCGCGGTGTTTTCTCCGATAAAATTAGTTTTAAGTCTTGACTCGACTTTTAAATATTTTTGTCTCGTGCTTCGTTTCGAGTTTTTAGGTCTTGACTCGACCTATTAATTCATGGTTTCTTTTCCGATGAAAGTAGTTTTAAGTCTTAACTCGACTTTTAATTAATTTTATCTCGTGATTCATTCTGAGTTTTTAGGTTTTGACTTGACCCATTAATTCGTGATTTTTTTTCCGATAAAAATAGTTTTAAGCCTTGACTCGACTTTTAATTATTTTTATCCTGTATTTTGTTTCGAGTTTTTAGGTCTTGATTCGACCTATTAATTTGTTATTACTTTTCAAGTTAAGGTAATTTTTAGGATTTTGACTCGATCCTTTTTAATATTTTATCCCCAGCTGAGTTCTTAGATCTTAACTGGATCTTTAACTTGTTTGATTGTTTGTGCCCCTTTTAGATTTTAACTTGATCTTTAGGGTTTTGTTTGATCATACCAGTGTTTATATCATGCTAGTTTCTGAATCATGTTTTGCATCTTGCATCTGCGCATTCGTCTCATGAACTACATTTTGGTTTGATCCTTAGCAAAGGGGTACGTAAGCAACTCGATGGAAATTTAAGCACAACCAATATCATATACGTGCTTGTGTCTTTGTGACCTAAGATTAATGGCTCAGTCAAATAGATGTTGTCTTTAGATCTTTAATATAACTTGCATCACGCGTTGTTATGCAAGTTATAACAAAGAGGGACAATTGTAGACACCCCAATTTGACCCTGCCTAATCTTAAGTTGGCCCGAGTGAATTTGATGATGAAATTAGGTGAAATGGTATTTCTAAGCTATCCTCGGGGAATGATCCAAGCTCAGCACCCAAGCCAGATGATAAAAACCTTCAAACCAGTAAACTTACATTGTCCAAACCTTGAATTGCCAACTTCAGCCCTTCAGCCACCATCTTTGAACCTTATGGTCGCTAACTCCATTGTGGTAACCGCCATGAGAACCTTTTAGAAACCCTAAACAAAGGGGCGACCGCCAGAAGAAACCCTTGGAAGCATGACTTTAGTGGCGACCGCCAACTCCAAATGGCTTGATGTATCCCAAAACGTGCCAGCACCTCATTGGTTGATAAACTCTATAAATACCATACCTCTGGTATGATTTTAAAAGGATAATTTATGATGTCAGAATTCTAACGGGTCAGAAGGCGTTAAAGTTTTGAAACCGACACTCTACTGGAATATCGAAGGAGAATAATCACTAGCATTCATACCCCGCTGAATTCTCAACTTACCTTTACATTTGGAATGGAGTATTACCCGAGAATCGGATTACTGATCACCACTGGAGGATTCACTTGCGATTAGGTGTTTTGTTTAGATCATGGCCTTTCTCTCTCCACTTTCTACCTCTTGGAGTGGCCAGGTTAATTTCAATTTCAATTTGCATGTTTCATTCATACGTGTAGTTAATTTAGTTTATCACTGAATTTGTAAAATTGTAAGTATGTGATCAATGAGCATGATTAGTTTAGGTTGATTCGATTAACTCTCACTAAAATCACAGAAATTTTAGCTATTATTTTTATTCAGATCCCACACTTACATTTTGGTTACTTTTAAAAACTCAACAAAATAGTGCCAATATATCTGGCAATTGCGATTTACAATATCGTAGTTGTAACATTTGGTGCCCTAGCATTTACACAGTCGTAATCGCTAATATTTTGCCCGTATCTTAACATTTTCTAATTAAATAACAACTATTACATCCTTATGTAATAATCGTTACTTTCGTAGGTTTAGAAAGTATTTCTTTTCTTTTATTATATTTTTTATATTTTGATGAAATTCATATTGAACTTTTTTATAGATTATTTTTTTAGTAGCATCTTTTATTGCTTAATTAGCATGAAATCCACATTTAGTTAGAATTTAAAGATTTTGGAGCATGTTTTTGTTCACCTTGCTTAGTATCATGTTTAGAATAATTAAGTTATTTGACAATACTGTATGCAATTGTGATTAGAACCTAAGGAAATTTAGAATTACAATTCTTCAAATTTAGTATCATGTCATATTTATGTTAATTTAGATTATTTGTGATACCATACGGTTTGCTCCATGTATCATTTAGTTAGAAAATGCATGCCGAAGGATTTAGAATTTTTTTTTGCTACTATTTCATTCGATGCTCTACATACATATGCTATGTATTTTTGCTATTTAATTTTGGATATTCTCTCTCCGCCTCTATTTTTTTTATTTACATGCATTTAAAAAATTTAATTAAGAACCAATGATGATTAGTAAAGGCCAACCTCACGGTTGGACAAACGGGGTGTCTAACACCTTCCCCAGTTCATACTTTAACCCCTGAACCATTGTTTTCTCTACTTAACGTTTTAAATATCAGTAGCCTATTTTATTTTTCTTGATTTTTTTTCAAAAACTAAGTGGCGACTCCATTTTTAATAAAAAAAGATTTTCAAAATTTAGTTTTCAAGGTGTTAAAATATTTTCTCGACCATCTCTTAACTTCCCTTATTTTTAAATCAAAAATCCCAAATCCCGACACCACAAATGGTGGTTGTGCTTGAGCTTTCGTCAAGCTACCTTCGTACCATTTTGTTAGGGTTCAGACCAAAATGTAGTTCTAGGGTAAAGGCAAAAGATGCAAAACGCGAAATGTAAAACATGATGCAGATACTAAACACGATCAACAGACACCCTAAAGGTCGAGTCAAGATCCCAAGGAGCACACACAAATAACAATTCAAAGATTGAGTCAACATCTAAGAATTCGACTGGGAATGAAAAAATCAAAATGTTCGAGTCAAGATTTTAGAAATCATCTTTAACAGGAGACCATCAAGAACTAATAGGTCGAGTCAAAATCTAAAAATTCAGGACGAGAACAAGATAAAAATAATTAAAAAGTTGAGTAAAGACCTTAAAATTAATCTCATCGGGAAAAAATTACAAATTAGTAAGTCGAGTCAAAGCCTAAAAATTTGAGACGAGAACGGGACAGAAATAATCAAAAAGTCAAGTCAAGATTCTAAAATTATTTTCACTGGGAGAAAATCATGAATTAATAGGTAGAGTCAAAACCAAAAAATTCGAAATGAGAACGGAATAAAAATAATTAAAAAGTCTAATCAATACTTTAAAATTAAATTGATCCGAAGAAAATCACAAATTAATAGATCGAGTCAAGACCCAAAAATTCGGGATTAGAACGGGATAAAAATAATTAAAAAGTCGAGTCAATAATTTAAAATTAAATTTATCAAGAGAAAAAATCACAAATTAATTGATCGAGTCAAGACCTAAAAATTTGAGAAGAGAACAGTACAAAAATAATTAAAAATCGAATCAAAACTTTAAAATTAAATTTATCGAGAGAAACCAACAAATTAATAGGTCGAATCAGAACCTAAAAATTCAGGATGAGAATAAAATAAAAAATAATTAAAAAATCGAATCAAGATTTTAAAATTATTTTCATAGGAAGAAAATCACGAATTAATAGGAGGTGTCAATACCTAAAAATTCGAGATGAGAACGGGATAAAAATAATTAAAAAATTGAGTCAAGATTTTAAAATTAAATTTATTATGAAAAAATCATAAATTAATAAGTCAAGTTAAAACCTAAAATTTCGGGATGAGAACAAAATAAAAATAATTAAAAAGTTGAGTCAAAACTTTACAATTAAATTTATCGGAAAAAAACCACAAATTAAAAGGTCGAGTCACAACCTAAAAATTCGAGATGAAAACGGGATAAAAATAATTAAAAAGACGAGTCAAGATATTAAAATTAAATTTATCGGGAGAAAATCACAAATTAATAAGTTGAGTCACAACCTAAATTCAGAATTAGAACGGCATAAAAATAATTAAAAAGCCGAATTAAAACTTTAAAACTATTTTTTAAAACCCCAATACAACACCCAAACAAACCTTTAGGAGATGAACAAAAATCTCAAAACGCAATCACGGCAAAAAAATACGTGCCCGCAACATTCGGAGTTTGCGGTCGCAGGTTTCGGAAACCCAGGTCGCGATATGTCCATCGGAGAAACTTGCAGTCACCAGGATCTTTTTTGAAAATTCTTTGCGGTTGCGAGGAAACGGTTCACCAATCTTGTAATTGCGAACATTAGATGTTGCGACCGCAACAACCAAAGGCCTTAAAAACCTTCCAGGTCACGCAAGACCGTTTCATTCTTCACTCTCTCACTCTCATACTAGCTTCCATATTCTCTCGAACCTCTCTCAAGAACTCAAGGTTCCAAGACTTCAAGGCTTTCTCCTTAGACACAGGATGTATTCCTTGCTTCTGTTCCTTCCTTTCTTGTTCTTTGCAGATGGCGGCAATGATGACGATGATCCTGGGGCCCGACGAGGCCCTTCTGCAACATATAGCACTTCTATGGCTGCCATCGGGGGTGCAGGCTCTAGCATTCCTACTAGGACTTGATTTGCCTAGCGCACCAGGGCTTAGAAAACTCAAAGATCATCTCACGAACCTAGAACTTAGACAATGCTTCACATAAGACTAGGGTTTGGAAAAGGGTTTGCCTTGCGCACTAAAGCTCAGAAAAACTAGGGATCGTCTCACAAACTTAGGAGCTAGACAACGCTTCGCATATAACTGGGATTTGATTATTTCTCTTTCTTCATACTTTTTGCAATCCATATGATCTGACTACTTTTGTTATGTCATCTGGTCTTCTTCTTTTTGCTTTTGCAAGTTGGTTAATCTATTCGCGGCTTCGGCAGTTCTAGAGACGTGCTGGAGTGGCATGCTGCTATCCCGCACCTAGCCGAGCTTTTATTGACGGTTCTGGCTTTGCACGATTTATACCATTCTTGGGTGAGACCAGCAAGGACAGGATTCAGTTGATGGCGCTAGCTGAGATGTGGTGGGAGACCACAAACACGTATCATTTTACGACATTCGAGGCGACCTTGGCCCAGTTCGACTTTACCATGCTCACCGGCATTCGGGTTGGCGACGATCCCATCCCTTTCGATCCCGACACCCACGATCTGCAGAGGCCCTTACCTACTTTTTGGGCACAATTCTGACTCAGATAAACCAGGGACGTGTCAATTATACCTGGTTTTACTCTCACTTTCGCCATTTCTACTGCGTCGATCCCCGCCACTACGAGTGGGCCGCCTAAGCTTTCTTACTATACATGTTCGGTGTCTCCTTGTTTGTGAAGAAAGACAACACCGTCCATCTTCATTATTTGGGATCCCTCTTCCACTTGGATCGGGTCACGTCATATAACTGGGGTGGCGCTGCTTTTGCTACCCTCTACGGCTCAATGAGGGCAGTGACGAGGATCTCACAGGAGCTGAGCGTAGGGGAATACTGGAGGATCTAGGAGGTATATTATTATCTCTATATTTCTATACTTCCATTCATTTACATATCTGTCAACTGCTCTTCTGTAAACTTCTTGTTTTACAGTTGTAGAGCTACTAGTTCCCCGGCATGCATGTCCCGGAGAACTCATATGCTGATCCTCTGGTGATCCCTCGCGTCGCTCAGTGGGCGCTGGGGCTGAAGGGGAGAAAGCACGGAGGGAAGATTTTATACAAATTTCGCGAGGCTTTGGACCGGTTGACCCCAGACTAGGTACAATTTCTATTTCCTATTCTCCACTTTGTTCACTACTCTGTATTGTTCACCGTACTGTTCACTGATGCTGATTTATTCTCGGCTCTGTTCACTGTACTGCTCACTGATACTGATCTGTTCTCGACTCTGTTCACTGTACTTTTCACTGATACTGGTCTGTTATCTACTCTTTCTTTGTTTTCTGACCAAACATCTTCTTCCTTTATAGGTTCATGAGGATATTTGGTAGGGGATGAAGGAGAGGGTTAGCATAGATCTAATGCGCAGTCGTGGCACTTCTGGGTTGCGAGTTTTACAAGAGAGCCCGTTCGGCTGGGAGTGGTATCAGAGAGAGCGAGTCGTCCGGCAATCCCTCAACCTGGATCACTTTTAGATCCCCATGCCTCCTCCAGCTTCTATGCATCAAACAGACTATATAGGCGACCTCGACATAATGATGGAAGTAGCTGGAGCTCCAGCTTCTGCTTTTCTGGAGCCGACTGGAGAATATACGACATGGGCAAGGGGACATTTGATGGGACCGATGGGTCTTCGTTCAGTAGTTGCAGGGGTTCAACTAGCTGGGCAAGGTAGAGCCAAGAGGAGAGGGAGAAATGCAGAGCCAGCAGCCACCCCGGGAGCAGGAGTTGGTGGAGCAGGAGCTGGGGTTGTTGGTGTTGTTGCTTCTGGCAGCGCAGCTGTTGCAGGAGCAAGGGCAGCAGTGGAGGTACCGTGGGCCGTCACAATTTTAGTTACAGGATATCCTTTTGATATTCCTATTCCGGTTCCTCCTGCTCTAGAGTTCATAGCAGATCTTTGTCAGGTTTATCTTTTCACTGCTTTCTTCTTTGACCCTTCTTTGTTTTAATTCGCTCAATTTTAACTTCCTCTTGGTAGGTGGACTAGGCCTGGTTGGATCACCACATGCTTCTGATTAGTGGTATGAGGACTCTGATTTGCCACAGGATGTCGCTCTCCGTGCAACCGGGGTCGTCTTTTCTTTCATAGCCGTCGAGATTGTGAGTATCTCCCAACTTCCTCTTACTATTTGTCTTTATATTCATTTCTCCGTCCTTACTCTCATTTCTTTTTCACAGCTGCGTGCTCCAGTTCAAGGTCGGGATCATGCTACTTCTTCCCAAGCCCGTTCTAGAGGTTCCTCATCAGCCTAGAGTCTCCCCAGGGTAATCTCTTCCTCCATCAGCGATGATGATGGCAGCGATAATTCAAATAAGCTATTTAACTCTATCGAGGCTGACCCTTGAAATGCCGGCTCTTCTACCCGTCGAGTCCGCCAAAGACAGGGAGAGGGAGAGAGAGAGAGATTTTCCCCCTCATACATCCTGTTACATTGCACATATATTATGATACATTATGATACATTTGGTTCTTTGGGCCAAATTTATTTGTTAATGGGCCTGTGTGCCCCTGCTTCATACACTTGGGCCTTCGTGCCATTTACCTTTCTGCTTTTTATGCTTGCGTGATTTGTTTTTCTTTTGCTTACATTGCTTTGGTCCCATGATACATGATACAGATCTTGAGTTACTGTCTTGACTTATGCAAATTTAATTTCTTATTCTCAACAAACAAGAATGTCCAATTTAAAAATGATAAACCATAGAAAAGAAGTCACATAATACAAAAGACACAAAAAGGGTGCAAAAGATGTATACCTGTAACCTTTGAAAGTTACGATCGTAGAGTTATGACCTTGCGGTCATAAGGACGTTCAAGGAAAAGGACACGATCACAGGGTTTAGAAGTTTGTGGCTATGTACAGAACGTTGTGATTGTACTTTGGATGTTGCGATCGTGACTTCTAAGGTTGTGGTCCCAAGAGTCTTCAGGCTTTCTCGAGCCTTCTGATGTTCAGCCTCTTCGTGCCTTATAAGTATGGACTGGGGTCTCCTATTTTCTGTCACTTTCATCAAAATGACTTCCTTTCATAGCTTACTCTCTGCATGGATAGACGAGTTTTCACCCATCAAGCGTCTTAACTTCGCCTCGTTTAGTATTAACTCTTTATTTTCTTTTATGTTCCTAGAGATCAATGAACCACTACTGAGGGCTACTGCACAATCCTGGGATCCACAATCCCATGTTTTTCTCTTCGGCATTGAAGAACTGTGTCCCACTGTGGAAGAGTTTGGTGCTATTCTGGACCTCACCCCAAGAAAATCTGTTATCGTGCCGACTTTCTTCCTCTCTAATTGGCAATAGATAATACAACTCTGTGGCTTATACAAGATGGAGGCCTCCCTCTTAACATCCTACAATTGCCTCGTTGTTCCTTGGATTATAAACAGATTTCGTCCTACCGGTGACCTTAGCGACCTTGGCTTTTAGTTACGGAGCTGTTATGCCTTGTGTTTTTGCCTTCTTGCTTGTTACCTCCTTGTTTCTTCTAATGGACGAGCCAACTACTTGCCAGTTGATATTTTGAGTCAGATGTGGTCGAGGAAGGACTTCGTCCCGATGGTACTTGCGGAAACTTTGATTGGCTTGGATGTTGTTCATTGAGGCGCGACTACTACTTTTGCTGGTAGCCCCTTGCTTCTTTAGGTAAACTAAGGGTCTTCCTTTTTAGCAATTCTTTATTAGCATGTCTTTAGTGTTTCCAACGTTTTAAAGCTCCCGCGCACTGCCCCTCGGCCCCTCATAAACACACAGCTCTCTTTCATGAAAGGGACTAGATTAATTGCCTCCCACTTGCATCTTCCTCGAGTCTTCGACGATCAATTCATCCTGTCTCTAGGCCTTCGTCAGGGGCTTTCTTGTTGTGCCCTCAAGTGGGACAATTTTACCCCAACTCAACCATCACAGGTGCGTTCATGCCGGTTCATAGGTCATACATATCCGAAATCCTCAACTGGTCGTATACCTTGGTGCCTTTCGAGGGCACCTTCCTGTTTTCTTGTCCTACCTCATCTGGCCCCTTACCTAATTCAGCCTCGAGTGTCAAAGGTCCACCTTCATGTCCTCTTCTATCCCTTCATCTAGTTCAGGTTCGAGCTTCAAGGGCCCATCATCATGCTCCCCCTTATATCCATTCATCTAGTTCAGGTTCAGGCTTCAAGGGCGCATCGTTATGCTCCCCCTTCAGTCCCTTCATCTACTTTAGGTTTGGGCTCAAGAGCCCATCGTCATGCCCCTTCTATCCCTTCATCTAGTTCAGATTTAGGCTTCAAGGTCTCATCATCATGCTCTCTATCCATCTCGTAATCCTCGTCGGCCATTTTTACAGATTAAACATGCGCTCGCACTTACTCCCATCTCCACACTTCTCTCATTTTGCTTCATTTCCCTCAGTTTTTACTGCTCTGCTCTCCTTTTTGCTTTACACATCTCACCTTTTACTAATTTCTCTTGGTTACTCTTTTGCAGATCTGGTTGATAGAGAAGGTGAATCTTATACAGAAATCAGCCACAGTTAGGCACAATGCCACTGCACTCGTCTAACGTCCTTACTATCCTGTATGAACTACTGAGAAAGCTTGGAGGCAGTATCTTTCCTCTTTGATGGAAGTAGACATCACTTGGCAGCGTTATTGGTGGCAGATCCCTATTATTACTCTGACCACTATGAACCACCCCGGTGACTTGTTGATCGGCATGCGACTGTCCACTTTCTACTATCCTCACCGAATCATGCGCAATTTGGTCGGAGTTAGATAATATTCCATGGCATTCGGGGCCGTTTGTACTCATCATTCCTTCAGGCCCCATTTCTGGCGAAGTATCAGGAGGCTTGGCCGTCTTGTTCACTGATGGAGGTGCAGGAACTGCAATACCCGGAGCTTCTTGAGGAGTATAAGGCATGGTTGATTCAAGATAAAGAGAAACGAAA
Source organism: Heliamphora exappendiculata (assembly GCA_034768845.1). NCBI lineage: Eukaryota > Viridiplantae > Streptophyta > Magnoliopsida > Ericales > Sarraceniaceae > Heliamphora > Heliamphora exappendiculata. The sequence continues at coordinate 27,337 of JAOTRH010442750.1, forward strand.
CAAAGAGGAAGAAAAATAGGAGTCAAAGAGGAGGAAGATTTGAGAGACCCGCTTTGCTTTTCAAGATTTCATGGCTTTCCTCTGTTTTTTAGAATTTGAGACTTGCACGCCCACCCTATATTTTCGAAACTTTGTATTCGATACTGAAAGAAAAATTCCACATTTATCTTGAAAAAGGTTTGCAATTATCTCAAGTTATTCAATTTTTGCAATGTGAATGACTTTATTATCATAATTCAAAGAAAAACCTGCATTGATCTTTACTTGAATTCAAAGATTGCTAATACAAAGAAAGTGGCCGAACTTCTTAAACGAAACTGCCTACGTATCCCAAGAAAGTGGAATTAGGCCATAACGTAGTTCGAGCTCGGTTTACTCTCGGATTTTAACACTTTCCTTTTGTGGTACCCTAACTTTTGTCAAGATCGCCTTTTGGAGTTTTTGACCTCGCGAGCTACTCTAACTTTTGTTTAGATCGCCTTTTGATTTTCAACCCAGTGAACTTTTATTTTATTTTCTTTACGCAAGGGTAGTACTTTTTGAGCTGGTTCAAGTTTATCAGAGTGGAGAACGTATTGCTGTCCAAATCCATAATGATTATTGCACCACCAGTCATGATAATTTTGATCAAAAACGGCCTGAACCAGTTTGGCTTGAACATGCCCCTTGGGTCAAATACGGGAGCCATGATCTCCTTAAGAAGCAAGTCGCCTTCTCTTAAATCCCAGGCCTTGACTTTCTTGTTGAATGCTCTTGCTATCCTCCTTTGATACCCTTGTTTATGAAATAGAGCCTGCAGTCCTCTTTCGTCAAACAAAAGCAGCTCTTCCATCCGATTCCTCTGCCATTCTACTTCCGAGATGCTGCCCTCAATCACTACTCTCAGCGAAGGGATTTTCACTTCAATGGAAAGCACAGCTTCTATCCCATACACTAATGAGTAAGGTGTGGTTCCTATTGAAACTCTAATGGACATTCTATACCTCCATAGTGCAAACGGTAGATGTTTTAGCCAATCTTTGTGTGAGCTGATCTTTTTTTGTATAATTTTTTTGATGTTCTTGTTTGTTGCTTCGACTGTCCCGTTGGTTTGTGGCCGGTACGGTAACGACTTGTGAGCCACTATATGATATTCTTCAACGAGATCTAAGACCTCTCCTTGAAAGCGTGAATCGTTGTCTGAGATAATCTCGTGAAAAATCTCATATCGACAAATAATATTCTGCTTGATAAATTTAGCAATATGAGAAGTTTTCAGCACCGAGTAGGAGGCAGCTTCCATCCACTTGGTAAAATACTCAATGGCCACCAAAATGAATTCATGACCATTTGAAACATTTAGTGTTATTCTATCAATCACATCAACGCCCCATGGCGACGTCAGGCTATACAGCTAGGATGGGGGAACATGCAAAAGGTTCGCATGGATTTAACACTTATGATACCTTTGTACAAACTGTATACAATCCATCTCCATTATTATCCAAAAATAACCTTGTCGCGGGATCTTCTTGGCTAGCATATCTCCACTCATGTGAAGCTCCCACACTCCAGCATGTATCTCTTTCATCGATTCTTGTCCTTCTTCATTGCTAACACATAGCTTGTTGACCCCGAAGTGCCCCCATTTGTACAACTTTTCCCCATAGATAACAAGTCGTGTAGATAATCACCTTATTGCACTTTTGTCCTTTTTGCTAGCAAACTTGAGATATTCTCCTTTATCGATGAAGTTCTGAATGTCAAAGTACCAAGGCAGCTCGTCGATGCTTTCTTTGATTGTTGCTGTCATCTCATATGCTAGCTTTTCTTTCTGCTCAATTATCAATGGTCTCATCCTAACTCCAGATGGTACATCAATCATTGATGCCAGAGTAGCCAGTGTATCGGCGAACTTATTCTGTAGTCTCGAAACATGTGTGAAGATCACTAATTCAAAGCATGGTATCAACTTCTTCAACTCTTGATGATATAGAATCAGTCTTACATCCTTGACTTTCCATTCTCCTCTTGCCTGTGAGACTACGAATGTCAAATCTCTGATGAATTTCAGTTTCCTTACTCCTAGTTCTAGGTCTACCTTTAACCCGGCTAAGCATGTTTCATACTCAGCTTGATTGTTGGTAACTTTAAAGTTGAGCTTCAGTGATAAGAGAACATGTGACTCGTCAAGAGTGACAAGGAGAACTCATATTTCGTAATCATACTAATTATATGCACCATCAAAATATAGAGTCCATTTGTCGTCTTTCACTCCCATGAGCTGTTCATCAAAAAACTAGAACTCGACATCTTCGTCTCCTTCGATTGGCAGATCTGTCAAGAATTCTGCTACCGCTCTACCTTTTACTGACTTTCTGGTGATGTACCTAGGATCAAACTTTGACAGCAATAACAGCCACTGGGCCAGCCTTCCTGTTAGTGCCAGCTTCTCGAACAAGCACTCTAATATATCCATTCGAGAAATTACATTTACCGTGAAAGATAACATGCAGTGCTTTAATTTTCGGGCAGCCCAAACCAAAACCTAACATGTCTTGTCCAGCGGCATATATCGTATCTCGAGTCCAATCATCTTCTTGCCCAAGTAGTGAACTGCCTTCATAATTTTAATTTCCCCTTCATATGCCAGCAAGCATCCTATAGATGAGTCAGTCACTAACAAGTAGAGAATCAGTGGCCTACCAGGCTCGGAAGGAGCCAGAACATGTGGATTTTGCAAGTATTGACATACAGCTTCAAAAACGTCTTGGTATTTCTGATCTCATTCGAACGTGTCCCCTTTCTTCAGTAGGCAAAACAACAGCTCACAAGTGGTTGTCAGCTTGGCTATGAACCGGCTAATGAACTGTATCTTGCCTAGAAAGTCTCTGACTTCTAGATCGGTTATTGGAGGAGGCATTTCCATGGTCGCTTTGATTTTCAATGGATCGACCTCGATGCCCCGTTGAGTAATCATAAATTTGAGCATTTTGCCTGTCGTGACCCCGAAGGCGCACTTTTGTGAGTTGAGCCGCATCTTATACCTTTTGATCCTTTCAAAGAACTTCTGCAATGCTACGATATAGCTATCCCTATCCTTAGACTTCACTATCATATCATCTACATATACCTCAACTTTCTTGTGTATCATATCATGCAGTAAGGTGCTTGCAGCCCTCTGATATGTTGTCCCTACATTCTTCAAACCAAATGGCATCACACGATAACAATAGGTGCCCCAAAGTGTAGTGAATATTGTCTTTTCTCTGTCTTCGGGATCTATTAACATCTGATTATACATAGAGAAGCCATCTATAAATGAGAAAAGGGCATCCCCCGCTGTACTATCCACTCAGACATCAATATACTACAGTGGGGAATCATCGTTCAGGGTAGCCTTGTTGAGATCCCAAAAATCCACGCTAACTCTGATACGTCAATCCTTCTTCAAGACCAATACAATATTCGCCACCCACTTCGGATATTCGATTACCATAAGGAAACCAGTGTTGATCTGCTTGGTAATTTCTTCCTTGATCTTTAGTGCCCATTTTGATCACATCCGTCTCAATTTCTGTTTAACTGCTTTGGTATCGGGATATAAAGGGATATGATGTTGGACAATCTCAGGATCAATACCATGCATATTCTCGTAGGACCACGCAAATACATCTTTGAAATCTTTTAATAAAGTTATTCATTACTCACGTTCAACTAAAGATAATGAAGAACCAATTTAGATAATTTGTGGATTAGTTTCATTACCCAAATTAATTAACAAAATTTCTTTAGTTATAGGTTGAGTGTGCATTTTTTTTCTCTTTTTTATTAAAACTTTTATTTTTTCAGGAACATCCCGTCGAATTCAAAATCGTCACAAAGTGTATGAAATAAATCAAACAAAATAGAGTAACCAGAAATCTCGTTCATTTCATTGATATTAAAAAGAGATGGAATTATAAACTCAAAAGCAATAGCAGAGGAAGATGCACAGACAGATGTGCCCTCAAACTCGACAATCAGCTTATCAGAACAAAACAAGGACTCACATAACCTAGACTCGAACTCAAAACATGCATCATACAAATTACAATACTCTAAAGACTAATTTTTAACATCTTTTGATGACACGTCCACGATGGACCTGGTATAATCAGCTAGTGCGTCATAGCCCATCATCAAGCAGTCTTGGTCAGTTATGTGCATTTGGTCACTAAACAATGCTTCTACGCTGATGCCATACAGCTCGTCTGCCCAATCTTTTTTTTCCTAAATCTTCTTTTCCTTTTCCTCTTCGGTGGCTTCCTCTTCTTCTGAATCAGATAGTTTGTGACTAAAGAAGATCTCCAGTCCTGGCAGCCTCTAGTTAGTCTCCTCATCAAACCATGGTTCCGGGAAATCATAGTAAGGAAAATCCTTTCCTTCCTTGATGAAGTAACCATTCATTGTTCCGAAGTATATGACCTTCTTTCCTTTCTGCTCCTTCCTTGGTTCTTTCAAATCCTCTTTTGCTGGGTTATAACCCAAGCCAAAGCGTTGTGAGCTCTGTATCTCAGAAATTGCCCTCATTAGGGCTACCAAGTTCACTTCATTCTCTGCTATCTCAGATGGTTCCACTGTCTGTTCGGATACCCTATAAAATCTTCCTATTACTGATTTGGTCCAAACATGCACTGGATGCGGTTCCTCCAACTCAATGATCTAAAATTGAAACAATCTTGAAAAACCCGAAAGGGGAGAAATAAGCATCAGAAACTTCTCGGATATATCCCTGATAACCGATGGCCGATCAACTGGTTATGAACAACAAAACAAAGGAATGCCCCAACTGGGCTGAGACAAATAGAAAACCAGAAAGCACAGCACCCGAAAACCTCGAAAGAGAAACCCGAAACCATACTAACACTATACAGAGGAACACCGGGATAAAGGTTTAACAAAAGGCTTTACGAGAGAAATCGAACTACACTTCAAGAGGAAAATGGATCTAAACCAAATGAAACCTTAAGCCAAAACTCGAACATGAGTTCAATAAAGGAAGCTAGCCTAAACAAACCCGAAGGTACTAAGCCAACATCCTGAGTAGATTCCCCAGAAGAGAGAAAGCTATC
>JAOTRH010442760.1:0-32426 GCA_034768845.1 Heliamphora exappendiculata
CATTTGGAGTTGGCGGTCGCCACAATGCAAGTTGGCGGTCGCCATGTTTTTGAAAGGTTCCACAAAGTTCTATGGCGGTCGCCACAATAGGAGTTGGCGGTCGCTATGATGGTATGTGGCGGTCGCCACTTTTTGCTATGGTTTTCACAAAGTTCTATGGCAGGCGCCACATTGCAAGTTGGTGGACGTCTTACTTGGGCAGTAAGTTTCGATGGTTCGACAAAATTTCATTGGTTCGAGGGTTTCGAGTTCAAATACCGAGCTTGAATCACTTTCAGAGGATCGAACTGAGGCACTATTCCACCTGTTTTCATCATTGGATTCGCCTAAGATTGGGCGGGGTCAAATTGAGGTGTCTACAGGACCCGATCACTTGTAATTTAAAAATATTAATTAAAACATATCATGATGTGTTCGGTGAAGAAAAATAATGTTTCAAAAATAAGTTCGCACAAAAATATGCGAAAAATGTGTGAAGAAAAGTGACATACTTTCAGTATTTTGGTCATAACTTTTTGTACAAAATGAATTCTGATATGAGGTTAGAACCATTGAAAAGTAAACTTTTGGGGCTTCTATTTGAACACAAGAATGACCCTATTCGGAGTTCGGATGAAGGAGTTACAGTTGTTTAAAGTCAGGACAACAATGTAGTCGTAGAATTGCGTCCGGACAAAAATATGGGAGTTCGGACGAAAATTGACCAGAATGTTTTGCATTTGGACAAAAATTTGGGCGTCCAGACAAAATGTGTTGGGGACATACTTTAAAGATCAGGTTTTGGGGCTATTCTTTCATTTTCTCTTCTCCTCTCTTTCTCTAGAATGAAAGGGAGACCATAGGGCTGAGTTTGGTGATTCCTTAGAGACTTCCTTCCTCCATTAGAAGGTACTTCTTGCCTCTCTCCCGGTGGACGTCCATTGGAGGCTTGAGCTTGATGTTCGAAGCTCGTTTCTCACCATTTGGTTAGAGGTTTTGGTTGATTGGAGCTTGTTCGAGTTTGATTCTAGTTGTTAGAGCTTTAACGAGATAGGATCTATGACTATCCTTAGAAATCTAGGTGATATGAGTTATATATTTAAAAATATATACATGAAAGCATGAAAATGATGTTTAAAACCCTAGGCTTGGGTTTGATGGTGGATTTAAACAAATCTTGAAGTTGTGAATGATTTAAGATATTTTTAAATCATTATTGTGGTTAGATATGGTTGGATTTGAAAAATAAAAGGTAAGGGTTTGGTTTTGGGGTTAATCCATGAAAAATGAAAGTTTTTTAGATTAAAGGATTAAATGATGAAATTGATGAATGATTTAGTAAATCTTGGGTTATGAGAACTTTTAATTTGTGTTTTGAAAAGTTAGAATTTGATTATTGTCAAAATCATGGAAACAAATTAGGGGTTTTGGGTTGTTAGACCCAATTGGTGAAATTAGTTAGATTTTTTAGAAATTGGGACTTGTATTATTTCATATATATGTTAATTTTATAAATCTTTATAATTGATAAAAATGGTGTATCGTTGGGTTTAGAATTTTGAATAAATTCCATTAATTGTGGGATGTGATTAATGGTGTGAGATATGGAAATTGATTGTATCTCCCTATGTTAATTTAAATATGAAAATGATAAAGATATTTGAATTATTGATAATTGAAACCTTAATGGAGTTGGGTTTGACGAGAGGAACCGGGTTGACAGTTGGACTCGTGTTGGTTTAAAATGTGGATGGCTTAATTAAAGTACTTTGTAAATGGATAGGATAATTAAGTTTGGGCACGAGTTGCTCCTCGGTGAAAGACCAAAAACTTACGCAATGTAAGGTAGCCCCTTTCTTTAGATTAATTCCCATAAAAGTGTGCTCTTGGACGGCCCATCTATTGATGTTTTTTAGAGAAATAAAAAATTTGTGCTCTTCGTGTCAGGATATAGAATGGATATATATTCATTGGGGCTCGCGTGGCCTAGTGGTGATAAATACGCCTGGGTTTATAGGCGTCGTCCGGGCTTGGTACTTAATTAAATCAACGGATAAACTTGGGGTTGTAAAACCAAATGATGATATGGAAATTGGAAATTTTGGGTTGTTGAACTCAAAGGATGAAATTGATAATGTATGTATAAGTGTGTGTGCATATGCGTAAGTTGTGAACTTGAAGACTTGGAACAGGAGTAATGAAATAGGAATAAACGAGTAAGTGATGGGTTTGTCTTGAGTAAAGAAAATTGGCTATGTGAAATGGATTTATTGATGGAAAACGAGTTTAGTTTTTGGAAAAATTATGCGTTGCATTTTGCATAACCATCCTCACATATCATGCATATCTTCATTGTTAGTCATTTTTTTACGAGCATTGGCTCATGTTGTTTAACAATATTTCAAGTGATAGTTGAAGGAAGACCATGGATTGTGGAGTTCGGTCATGGAGACCTTTTATGTAATTTCGATAGGATTGTACCTGTAATTCCTTCAAAACATTGGCTATATATATTTATATATATATTTGAGGGTTGGAGTGACACCTTTGTAAGGCCTTAAGGTCATGATTTCGTATTTTTTATGCATGTGAGGACTTGGGCCCGTGTTTTGGTTTGGAATTACCGATTTTGTATGTAATGTTATGGTGCTAAAACTTTGGTTTTCAAGTTTTTGGGTTGATTGGAGTTGTTTAATTACCAAGCATATGTTTTACTTCACAATTTTGCCTATATAAAACTATGTTCAAAGATTGAGAAAAACGGGTGACTTTTCAACTTTTAGAAATATTTTCAAGATTTTGACTAGGAGGCGCTCGAGTGCCTCATTGCTCGAGCGGGCTGCCACTGTGTGGAAAATGTTGGGATTTTGTTTAAACAAGGGGGTTTGTGGGTTACTCTCTTGAGTACCCTTGTGGCTATAAAACGGCATATTTTGGTAATTGGTTAACAAGTAAAACTTCTATTCTTATTAGTATTTTAGCTTTGTGTGAGTTTAATTGTTTAGAAATTGGGGCATTACATATTGGTATCAAAGTTATAGGTTTGAATACCTAGGAACCGTGGGAGTTGTTGATCCATTGCGTGAGAGTTTGCATTGATGTGTGACATTCATGTATTGGTATGTTAGCATGAAATATTATGGATATATTTGACATGTGCATGCTTGTGATACTTGGGTATGAAGGTTTTATCTTTGGGATGATGTGTCTTGCCCTTGGGAGTCCAGTTGACTAGTTCGGGGTTCAAGTTAGAAAGTTATTTGGCCGACATCCATTCTAATGAGAAATCCAAACGAGTCACCCCGATTGGTGTGTCCTTTCTAGGGGTTCTCCTCGGTATGTGGACACATGTTGATGTGATATTGCCTAACAAGGATTAATATGTTTACATGGCTTTAGAATGTTAAGTCGAATCTTTCCTTGATGAGTTTTATAATGCCCTTTATATAGAAGTTATGCCTACGAGGTTAGGGCGGAGTTATGGTCAGAGTTATGGTATGGGTTACGGTAATGCAACTCGATTTTCATTGATTGCTATGGGGGTGAACTCATGAGTGGAGTGTTAATCGCTTTTACGCATAGTAGAATTTGCTTGTAAGTTGTGATAACCACATGAGTTGGTGTTGTCCTTAGTTAGTTACCCATTGCATTTTCATATTATAGTAGTTTTGTCTTGGTGCTGTTGAGGCGTGTATAATTGGTTGATCATTGTAAGGAACTTTTCTTGTGGAGTAATACCACTGGGTGGTGAATTGTATTACTAGTGACCTTATGATTAGGTGTGGTAGGGTGTTTGAGACCCCTCAAAGATTATTTGTTATGATTAGGATATGTCGTCTGGTTTTGGTCGTGTTGAGAATTATATACGTCATAAGCCATTCTATAGCTTGAGCCGTATACTCAGGAATGGGGTATGGACTGGAACATAGTGGATGGGAGCATAATAATCATTAGCATAACGTATTTTGAAATCACTAAACGTAAATGATTTTGGGGGTATCCTTGCCCTGTGGGCTATTGTTGGCAATCATTGCGATGCCATGATTCTTTGAAAGCTTACCTAGTAACTCTTATGTCCTTTTCCTAGCGTGTTGCTAACTTATGTTTCTTATCGAAATGTGGGAGTTGAGTTACATATGAGTAGTACTGAGATGTGGTCGATGGGTTAACAATGAAGTTGTAGGTATGTATGGAAGTGCGTTGGTACAGGTTACAGTTCTGGTGTGCAACGAGTATAGGTCCTTCGAGAATTTCATGGGAGTAAAGGCTTGTGGTTTTAGCCGTTGTCATTATGGTTATGAGGTTGTGCTTGAAAACTGTGCTTGATGAGTATAGGGATGTGTGCTTGGATGAAGTTGAGGTGTGGGTAGTGTTAGGTCTTTTTACGTGACGACGTGGTCACTTTTAGTGTCCTTGCCACTGTTAAATGCATGAAACTTGATAGGCCCGTGATAGATGTTGTTGGTGTGGTTGACTTGATTATTTTAGAATGTTACGTCGACGGGTGTAATGTCCCACGAGGGGATGGTGGTTGTTTGTGTCATGGTCTAAGGCTTAGATGTGGTTATGTTGTCTTACCCAGAGGAGTGAAGCATGGAGTAGTAAAGAGTGAATAATGTACCTCAGGAATTTGAATGGTCTATGGTTGTTATGTGAAAATCCTTAGATCTAAACTGTACATCGTCTTCCTTATGCTAGAACCTGAGAGTGTTGAAGATGTTTGTGTAGTCGTGGGAGTGATGGATAACTCCGGATAAGAAGTCTCAACTTTGGCCTTTCTCGGTTATGTGCCTTACGTTCTCTTTCGTAGGTTGCCTGAGCCATGAGCACGAGGCTGTAACAAGACTATTGTTTAGCTATTGGGAGTTAGTTTTGTATAGTACAACCTTGTATGGTGAGACCTTGGTGTAATGGGAATGAATAGTGTTTTGACATTGTGGATACCCGGTGATGGGATTGTACACATGCGAGACGCGTTGTTTGGGGTGTAAGGAAGTTAATGATATTTGACGTGTACGAGTGGGGCCTGTATTTGAGAACTAAGTATGACGAGTGATATAATCATTGTGGCTAGGATAGACAGCGGTTGCATTGTAATATTTAATGTCATTCTAAGGACGGGCGGGTAATGTCCTCTTGAATTGAGTATGAGATGGTTACCCTAGAATGTGACAGTGTTGTGTGGGAGTCTCTGGTTAACCTTTTGATTTCTCTAGGTGGAGAAGGCTACCTCGTGGATGGTTATCATGTGTAAGCTGTTTATTTTTGTTGAATATGAATGTCAGGACCTTTGATTGATTCTTGATTTGGAAATTTTCTGAGGAGGTCAGAATTTTTGTGAACCTTGTGCCCCTTTTGTGATCCTTTCGGTTGTGCCTTGTGAATCTGTATCATCGCGATTGTGGGATTGTGAGACTAATTCCTCGTAGCTTTTTAGTGAAGGTTTATTTGCTTTGCCCTGTGAGTATATGCGTCTGGGTTGTGTCCCTTGAGGTATCAGATTGCTATTTTGTTGATAAAGGAGTAGTTAGTGTTGAGGTATAAAACCTTCGCCTGCAAAGATTAATTGAGGGTGGTTTGTTAGCTATGTAATGTATGTTCTGGTTAGTATGATGCGATGCCCTTAGCTCTTGTTCGAGTAAGATCCTTACAGAGGCTTCTGTGATCGAGTTGTTCATACTATGAGTTCCTGATAATTTTTTAGGAGTATCGGTTTGCATTTTTTTGGTGTATTGAATTGTTTAGTTCTCTTAGAGTTGGTGTTCGATTACCGCTTATGAAAAATATGCAAGTTAAGTGCAAGCGAGCTAAAGAGTATTAAGAGAAAGTGGTTTAGGAGTGAGTCACAAGGAATTTGCCTATGAAATTTTTTTGTCGATGTGGCTCTTTGTACTTAGTTTTGGGAGGATTGAGTGCCTTGATGGGTCGTATGTAAGATGAAGGTGTTAAGTATAAGAGTTAGATCTTGGTTCAGTGGTGTTGGTGAGAAATTGTAGAAATTTGTGTGGTCACCATCTGAATGGAGAATGAATATACGTATGGTACATATATAAAGGTAAGACGTGGGGGCATGTGCATGTGTTGATGAACGGAGTATTTGAGGATAACCTAGAGTTTAATAACCAAGTGTGGAATGTTGTGAATACGATGATCAGATGTATAGGTTATAAGTGTGGGTTAGTGACAGATGGGATTAATTGCGATTGATAAAAGGTTGGACAATCGTTGGAGAGTCACATAGTTGATCATAAAACGTGGGTTTACGTGTATGTGTGATAATGTAACATATGGTGTGGTTGTAGGCACCCCAATCTGACCAAGCCAAATCTTTGGCACCCATCTCGAATGCACCCCAATGATGAAAGTACGAGAATCATGCTCGAGGATACCCAAGCAAGCAAAGATACAAATATGGCTTGAAAACCAAAATCCCTAAACAACCTTTAGGCTGTGACATCCCTAACCACACGACTGTCACCTTCTTAAAAACCCTAAAATAGGTCGTGCCCTTACTCTCATGGCTGTAACATGCTTGAAAATCCTAAATCAAGCCGTGACTTTCTTTGTCATGGAGATTTCATTTTTATCCAGGCCGTAACTTTCAAAAGAAAGTCACGGCTGTCCTTTTCACCACCATAAAGGTAGCGATCTGCACTGTACAAAAGTAAAAAGGTAGCGGCCTGCACTGTAGAAAAGCAAAAAAGTAGTGGCCGTCACTTTTACCCTTTTTTGGACAGGTGGCAACATCCCAAAAAGGGTCTATGTTGCTCGCCTTGCCTATAAATAGGCTGTAATTCCAAGCAAAAAGAGGAGAACAATTTCAGAACACCTTTACTCTGCCAAAATCCATTCTCACCCAATATCCTATACTTCCCGAGCCATTTTTGTGTTCTTGCTTACCTTGGAGGAGTCCTTGAAGCTTGTATTGGATTGAAAACCTCCAATTCACACCCCCGAGGGACCATTTGAGGCAGATATACACACGAGGTAATCTTAGGAACCATGACTTTTCTCTAAACCCTCATTTCGTTCCTCTGAGGGTGTCGTGGGTGAGGTTTCTATTATTTTGTTATCATTTATTTCTATACAAGCATCATTTGCTTTAAGTTCTTATGATATTCACTTCCGTTATAGTCTTCTGCTCCGTATAGTTACTATTGTTTCCATTCTATTTTCATACTCACCAGCACGCCGAACACATTTGAAGTTTTCTGAGCTTCTACAAAACCAATGGCTGTGTCTTTCAATGACACGGCCTTAAGATTTGTTTCACCTATAGTAACGGCCGTGAAGTGTCATGCTGAGCTGCCATCTTTTTGATCAAAAATAGTAATGTGAGACCCAGATCCATCTCTTTTTGAGATATTGATATATGTTGATGTATTCTTTTTCGTATATGTATCTCTTGGTGTATGGTTATGTTTTCTATTGTAAAATAGCATGTTTTGTATAGGTGCTATACGTGTTAAGCATGCGGGGGTTCGGTTTTGGTTGCCTTTTTTTGTTTTCACATATCTAATATGCTGACACGTTCATGTTATCAAAGCATCTAAACGCATACAATCAAGCACACACAATCAACCTCACACGGTGATGCAACCTCTTCCCACGGCTCTTAGGTATTCGAACCCAGAGCTTTGATACCAAGCTGTCACGCCCCAAACTCTGGATCACGTAAAACACCCACAAACAACCAACCCAAGAATACACTCTTAAATTAAACCAAACATGCATTGTATATGACTGCCAAACTGCATACATTACACAGTTCTAACATCGGGAAAATATGTTATAACATACATATAACAAAAAGAACAATAAGGAAGACTATAGCTCTTCCACAAACATGCATTGGCTCGAAGTGAGGTCCGCTTGAGCGGTGTTTGGGCGCTCGAGCGATGGTGTGGTGGGGTGTATGTCGGGAAGGGGTCCGCTCGAGCGGTGTTTGGGCGCTCGAGCAGTCGATCCTGGGTGCGAAAAGCTATAAAGAGAACAAAATATCTTTTTCAACCAAATCTCTTTCTCTCTTCCCTTTCTCTAGCTTTCGGGTGGCCCGGGGCATAGTTTTTTGTAGTTGGACATCAGATCCTTGTTGTTGGTGACGTGGGCTTCACATCCATTAGGACGGATTCTCGTTCCGACGAGGTTAGATTTTGAGGCGTTGAGCTTTTAGCACTTTGAGGTAGGATTCTAGACCTACTGCTGTTAAAAGGATGATATATGTAATTATACTTGCTTTCACCAGGTAGAAATGCATGAAATGCTGTTTACATGTTTAAACCTTGGTTTATGGGTAAAAGTGGATTTTACACCTATTTCTCAGTTTTATACATGATTCGAATGTGCTGAGATTTGTGGTTTTCAAAAGGAGCTTTGAAAACGAGGTGATTTTATGAAAAACATGTTTGTGGAGGTTTGGAGTTAACCCTTGAGGTTGAGTCTCAGTTTTATGAAATTATATTATTACATGCTTGTAGATCTCCATGTTGATGGATTAGATCCATTTTTATATATACATGCGTTGTAAAATTGTTTTACTATTTTTCGTCGTTGAGTTACGGCTGGATTTTAAATGTTATCCATAGATGTACTAGGACAATGGGTAGTTGTGAGACCCTGACCTGTTTCAATTTTGGAAATGATCTAAGTGTTCATAGGAGTAAGAATTTAAGTTGGGTGAGCGCTCGAGCGGGCTGGTGGCAGAGAGTGGGTCTGGATGGTGACCGCTCAAGCGGTGGTTGTCCGCTCGAGTGATGGTATGGCAGAGGAGTATGTCGGTAGGGGTCCGCTCAAGCAGTGGTTGGGCGCTCGAGCGGTGGGGGCCTAGCGCAAGATTCTAGAAAAATATGATTTTGACGCATGTTCGGGATCAGAGATTTTGCGGGGTTAGTCCCGGGGGCTGCGAGAAGTTACAGTGCAAATTTCAAAAAATTCAAAAAAAAAAGATATTTTGGAGGCCTATAAATATAGAGTTGGATATTTTCAAAACTTAACTCCTAAGTTTTCTCATTTTTCTCTTGCATTCTCTCTAACTTCTCGGGGACCTGGGGTCTGATTTTCGACGATCAGACTGCAAATTCTTGGTATCGACATTGAGGGCTACGCAACCATCTGGTCAGATTTTGGTTTTGACGAAGTTCGTTTTTGCACGTGGATCGAGACGTTGAGCTTTTAGCTCAACAAGGTAGGATTCTGGACTCTACTGCTGTTTAAGGGTACTACGTGCAATTATAAATATTTTGACCGATTAAAAATGCATGGACAACCGACTTATGTTTCGTTAAACCAGGTTTTGGTGTAAAAAGGCATTTGTGTTGATTTTGGTTGCATGAAATCGGGTTTTGAAATGTTCCTTTCGAGGATATGTGGTAGTTTTGAGTTTGGGTATATCCGAGGGTGTTTAAGAGGTGTTTGGAGACTTTAATTTGTGGTTGAGATGATGGTTATTGAGTGTTTGCGGGTTTGGAGGCTTAGAACACCAAGAACAGAATTTTCTGGGTTCTTCTTGGGTGGTAGCTCGCTCGAGCGCCCGACGTCCGCTCGAGCAGACTAGCTGCGCAGGGCCATTTTGTTTTGATGTCATCTCCTTTATTCGGATTTGAAATTGGGTCGTTCTTGTACTCAAATTGAAGCCCTAGAAGTCTTCTTTCCAATGGCACCTCTTTCACCTTAAAAGTATTTTTGTAGAAAAAGTTATGACCAAAAGAGTGAAGGTGTGTCAAGATTTCCAAATCGTTTTTCACCCGCTTTTGGCTGAATGTTTGGGAAAATGTTATTTTTCATCCTTGTGAGCCCTTTTGATCAAGTTTCTTGTTCCTTGGGAGTTTGCTGTGGGTGTTTCACATGACCCGGGTGTCGAGACGTGATAGTGGCGGTTGGCCAGTGACGCTACATTCAGTTGTATGCTTTTTCTCTAGTTAAAATGCTTATATATCATGTGTTATATTTAAATCTTGTTTCGGATAAAAAGTATGTTTTACACTTTTCTTGATTTATTGCATGATATTGAACTTGTGGTTGCATGATTTTCAAATGGTGTTCTTGAAAACGGTGAAAATTGGCGATTTTGTGAAAAATCTCAACATTTTTATATTTTGGAGGTTTGGAGCTACCCTCGGGGTTGAGTCTCAGGTTTTGAACATTTTGTTAGAAATGGGGAAAAACATTGTGAAAATGTTTTATTTGATCTCCATGGTTCATGGATTGAATCTCGTGTTTATACATGTGTTGTATAACTATTTTTCAGGAAAACATTGTGAAAATATTTTGATTGATCTCTATGTTGATGGATAGATTTGTATATACATGTATAATGTATATTTGTAAAATATTTTCGTAGTTGAGCTACGGTTCAATTTTTGGATGATTATCTAGATATACTGGGATGACGTGGATGTGGCACGAGTAGCCTTCGGTGAAAGTCCAAAAACGTGCACAGAGTAGGTACTCAGGTCCTTCGGGTTAGTCCCTGTAAATAGAGACGGATGGGTGCTCATCTCCCCCTGGGTCATAGCCCGTAAATTGAGTGGTTAAGTCGTGGTACTCCCTATAGAACCTGTGTTTATCTAACCGGTCCCATGATGTATGGGGATTAGATACTGGACAGGGGTCTATAGTTGCTACCTCTGTCCCCTTGTGATAGAGTCGGTACATAGGATCATATTCATCTTTTTCGCGATGGTAGATTCCGCGAGGGAACAATATTTTTTATTACAGTTTTACGATTTTATTTTCCTCTGTTGTGTGTTCTGAGTGGGAAAATAATATTTTGATTCCGGTTGTACGATCTGGGTGAACAAAGATCTTATTCTGATTACTGTTTTATTACAGCTTTTCCTTAATTATGGCATGATATCTGTTAGGATGATATGCATAGTTTGAAGGATGAAAACATGGGTTTTATGAAATAAAATAGTTTTGGGAGACTTGTGTAGTTTGAGGAGAAAACTTGGGGTTCGTGGAAAACCGTTTTGGGTTCTGTGGTTGAGTTTAGCTCCTAGTCTATATGATTGCATATTTCCTGCTTTACAACTTTATAGTCTTTTCCTATTGGGCTTCGGCTCACGGTGTGGGATATTGCTGTAAAATCATTTTCAGGTGAACATGTAGAGTTAACCTAGAGGCTTGTGGTGATGGAGAGCTTGTTGTAGTTTTTCTATTTTGGACATGTACTTATACATGTAACGCCTGTTTCAGAAGGCTGATTTTGTACGCCTTTCGACGTTATATTTATCCATGTATGAGTTTGCATGATTTCTGTTTATGAGAGATAAACTTGGGGATCTTTTATCCAAATATTGTATAATTTTGAGTTGATGGCTTTTCAACTGCAAATCTTATTTTCATAAACGGTTTTTGATGGGCATTCGCGTGACCCTGATATTTGGGGTGTGACAACTTGGTATCAGAACTCTGGGTTCGAATACCTATGAGCCATGGGAAAGAGGGTGCATCACCTTGTGAGGATGTGTGTGTGTGCTTGGTTGCATGTTGACGTTGTGTATATGTGAGTATGGTAGTTGGACCTTAAGATTGATTCGTCTTGTGTTTGGATTACCAAACTTGGGAGCCAAGTTAGAAATGCGTTTCGCGAATGTGGTTTCTAGCAAAGAATCTATGTGGGTTGTCCAAAATGGCGCGTCATTCTTGTTGGTTCTCCTCGGTATCAGTGCTGTGTCTACATAATCTTTATGGCTATGTGTTAGCATGATTATGTGGTTTGTGTTAGAGATAACATGATAGATCGACCTTAGGTTGTCGTGTTTCATGTTTGTTTCTTTATAACCGTACACCCTAAGAGACGGTGAGACTATGGTCTGGGTTTGGTTATGTGCGGCTCAATTGTTATTAGTTGCAGAGGTACAATATGGGTTGAGCGTCGATCGCCTGGTATGTGGTGGAACTCCTCTGTGAATCGAGTTTTGCCATGTGATGGATTAGGTACGTCTTGAGCCATGCTATGTCATGAGCCGTGTACTCAGGATGGGATATGGACAGGAACATAGTGGATGGGAGCGTAGTAATCCTTGGCCGGGCGTATGTTGAGATAGCAGAACGTGTGGTTCAGGAGATATCCCCTAGTTGTCAAGACGTTGATGATGATTGACAGGATGTTGTTTTGGCCTAACTAGGTTTCAGCCTATTTTGATGATAACAAACCAAAGCTTCTAATTGTGCAAATTGAGTGTGTTCACAGGACTTCAATGACACAAGCACAATTGAGAAAGCAAAATGGAAGCCATGAAGCATGAAGATCATATTCAAGCGGCTAAGATCCATGGAGCACGAGAAAAACCAAGAAGAAAAGAAAAAGACTTGAAGGACTTGAAGATTTTCTAAGTGTAAATGCACTAGGACCTATGTAAGTTTACATACCATTGGTTATATGTGTGAAAGTTCATAGGAGACCTTAGATGGACAATAGGTTTGTTAAATATTTCACGGTAAATCATTTTCAAAGTATAAAATGTGTTTTAAAATGTTTCAAAAGAAGTTCGGCAAAAAATATGCAAAATTTGTGTGATGAAAATTGACAAACATTTGGTATTTTGGCCATAACTTTTTGTACAAAATGAATTTTACTATGAAGTTTGAACCATTGGAAAGTAGACTTTCGGAGCTTCAATTTTAATACAAGAATGACCCTATTCGGAGTCCAGAAGAAGGAGTTAAGGTTGTTTGAAGTCGAAAAAATTGAGCAGTCGCGGTCCAGTTGACTGATCACTCGATCCAGTCGACTGAAGTCAAGTTCAGTCGACCGAACTAGCTTCTTCAGTCGATCAAATAGGCTAATTTTTGAATTTTGAGCTTAACGGCTCATTTGACATTTTCTTATTTGGCCCAACGGCTAGTACGAAGTTTTGGCCTATAAATAGAGCCTTTGAGCTCTGGTTTTACATACTTCAAACCTTCAAATCAACTCTCTCATATATATCAATTTTGTTCTTCAAATTCTTCATTTGTATGAATCATTTTTAGAGAAAACCTTAGAATTCCTTCATTAAGCTTCTCACTTATATATCATTGGGAGTAAATATTAGAGTGCTTTATTTTTGTATTCACTTGCTCGCCAAAGGAGCTTATTCATTGTATCATCCTACTTGGATTCCTTGTATTCTTGTTGTAACTTAAGAAGGTGACTCTCAAGAGAGGCCACTCCGCCTATTGAAGGAGAGAGGGAACTCGGCCTATAAGGAGGGACTTGAGGAGAGGACATCCTCAAGTGTTGAATTTTGGGGCGTGACAATGGGTGTGTTTGTGATGAGTTGGGCTTCCATTGCTCCTCGGTGCAAGTCCAGAAACGTGCGCAGAGTAGGTCTTTACGTACCTTCAGGTTAGTCTCCGTAAACGAGGTTGGGTGCTTAGTACCCTCGGCTCAGGTCCATAAACTAAGTGGTTGGTTGGGTGCTTAGTACCCTCGGATGGTGTTCCCGTAAACTAAGTGGTTACATTGTCGTGATTCCGTATAGAGCTTGTCATTACCTAACGGACCTTAAGTGGTAACTAGGATAATGGGCAAGAGTCTATAGTTGTCACCTCGTCTGTGTGTGGCAGAGTCGGTACATAGGATCTCATTTTGCTGTGATCTCCTCGGCCGTGTGACCCGAGTGGAGGAAAACTGTTTTATTATTTTATTTTCCTCAGTTGTGTGTTTCGAGTGAGAAAATAATATTTTGATTTCGATTGAGTGATCCAGGTGAACAAAATTAGGTTTTGGTTACTGTTTCACTATTGCTTTCCCTTAACTGTGGCATGATATCTGTCATGATTATATGCATAGTTTGAAGGATGAAAATGTGAATTTTTTTAGAGAAAAACCCTTTTTAGCTCCTATGGTTGAGCTTGTGTGTGTGCAATTGCATAACCTGCTTTATAGCTTTATTGTCTTTTCTTATTGGGCTTCGGCTCACGGTGTGGGATTTTACTGTAAAAACATTTTCAGGTGACCACGTGGAGTTGATCTAGAGACTTGTAGTGATGGAAAGCTTGCTGTAGTTTTTCTATTTTGGACATGTACTTATACATGTGATGCATGTTTCAGAAGGCTGGTTTTGTACGCCTTTCGGCAATATATTTATTCATGTATGAGTTTGCATGATTTCTGTTTATGAGAGATAAACTTGGAGATCTTTATCCAAATGTTGTAATCTTTTATAGTTGATGGTGTTTCAACTGCAAATCTTATTTTCTCAAATGTGTGTTTTGGTGAGCTTTCGCATGACCCTGGTATTTGGGGCGTGATAACTTGGTATCAGAGCTCTGGGTTCGAATACCTTTGAGCCATGGGAAAGAGGGTACATCACCTTGTGAGGATGTATGTGTGCTTGATTGTATATGTTCAAGTGTTTACTTGCATACGCATGATACCCTGTTTAGCATGATAGATGTGTATATGTGGGTATGGAGCCAAGTTAGAGACGTGTTTCGCGAATATGATTTCTAGCTAGGAATCTGCGTAAGTTGTTCAGATGGACGAGTCTTTCTTGTTGGTTCTCCTCGGTTCATGAGTTATGTGATAACATGATCTAAGTGGCTATGTGTTAGCATGCTTATATGTGATCTATCGTTTACGTTAGCAATAACATGTTGTAGGAATGCTTATCATGTTATATTGCTTTCGTATAGAATTATGCCCACACGGGGAGGACGAGGCCAAGGTCGAGGCCGTGGCCATGGTTCTGGCCGAATGGACGTTCCAGTCCCAGATGTTGGGGATGCAAATGCACCCCAAGGACCTGTTGGCGAGGGAGATCTGTTGCGTGATATGGTCGGCTCCTTCCGGCAACTGGCTGAGGCCGCTAGGGGAAGGGAGAGTGTACCCGAGCCGAGGGCGACGGTCACAATGCGTGAGTTTCGCCGTTTGGACCCTCCTACCTTTTCTGGGGATCCCAACCCCACGGTTGCCACTGAGTGGCTGGAGCTAGTTACCAGGATTCTGGATTCGCTTTAGATTGAGAAAGATGATCTGAGGGTTATATGTGCTGCCTTCCAGCAGAGGGGAGTGCTCATATGTGGTGGAAGTTCACCACGACCATAGTGGCAGACACTTGGGATGCATTCACAATGGTATTTCAGGAGAAATACTTTTCAGCAACTTTGAGGGATCCCTACAAATAAGATTTTCTATTTCTGACTCAGGAAACGATGATTGTGTATGAGTGTGAGGCTGAGTTCACTAGCCTATCTCGATTTGCACAAGAGATTGTGCCTACTGATGAGTTCCGTACGAAGCGGTTCGAGAGAGGTTTGAGGCCTACTATCAGAGATAGAGTGGCAGCATTTTAGATGCAGGTCTTCATAGATTTGGTACAGATGGCCATGAAAGTCGAGGACACTCTGAATGAGACGCACCGCGACAGAGACAATAGAGGTCAGCAACATGGAGAACGCACACAGTCCCAGGGATGCAGGGACAAACTTCGACAGACATCTGGTCTGAGTTCTCATCCGGTGGGGTCGTATCCACTGCAGTCTTCTGCATCTGTGCCTCCCTCAGTTGCAACGGGAAGGTCGAAGCAGAGAAGGGAGTCTATTTTTTTAGATGCCAGTGGCCAGGGCATCGTACATCGGAGTGTCAAAGTTTGATGCCAGTTCAGTTGCAGTCGCAGATGCAGGGAAGAAGGCCAGTGGTATGCTTTAAGTGCAGCCAGTCTGGGCATATCCGTAGAGATTGCCCTAGGAGAGGGAGGTGCGGAGCACCGTTTGAGCACCTGTTACTCCTTCCGCTCAGGGGCGTCAGTTATCTCGATTTGCAGAAAGGGGCGCATCAGTACAGTCAGGTAGACAGTCGATAGTTCGGGACCATAGTGGGTATGCCAGAGCTTATGTGCTTGTAGATCCTAGTTCGTCCCGAGCACCAGTCGTGCCCGATGTTGCTGCTACCACCTCCATGATTAGAGGTACTCTTCTAGTCTTTAGATCATGGGCCAGTGTCCTTATCGACATGGGATCATCGCATTCATTTATATCATCTGCCTTTGCCTCTGCTTTGGGGTTGGAAATGAGCTGGTTGGGTAGTACTATGAGTGTAGAGACCCCAATCAGTGGAAGTGTGAAGTTGAGTCTTGTCTGTAGATCCTGCGTATTTGAGGTCGCCTGTCGTTGTTTAGTGTTTGACCTTGTTATTCTAGACATGACCACGTTTGATGTCATCCTAGGGATGGATTGGCTGACCACCTATCGTGCCTTCATCGATTGCGATCGACGAAGGGTAACGATTTGTACACTGACGGGAGATTATTTCTGTTTTGTGGGAGATCGAGACGAGGGTTTGATATCTATGCAGGGTATGGTGCGAAACCAGGGCAACCTGGGTTTCCTCTTTGCAGCCCCTATGTTGGATGAGGAGATCAGGGTTCGCGGGGAGTTACCTCCGGTGGTTTGCGACTACTCAGATGTCTTTCCTAACGATCTGTTTGAGTTGCCAACGAGCCATGAGCTGGAGTTCTCCATTGATCTAGTTCCCGGAGCTGCTCCCATATCTATACCGTCTAATCGTTTTGCACCCGTTGAGTTGCGTGAACTCAAGGTACAGCTACAAGAGTTGCTAAATTGGGGGTTCATACGTCCGAGTACTTCACCGTGGGGAGCTCCTGCTCTTTTTTCCAAGAAGGACAGATCTTTGCTTTTGTGTATCGACTACCAGAAGCTGAACCAGTGACCGTAAAGAATAAGTATCCGATGTCGAGGATAGATGATTTGTTTGATTAGTTGAAGGGGTCGAGCTGCTTCTCAAAGATTGACCTGAGATCGGGGTACCACAAGTTGAGGATTAGGGACGAGGACATAGCGAAGATTGTTTTCCGAACTCGCTATGGTCACTATGAGTTCCTGGTCATGCCGTTCAGTCTAACGAATGCACCAGCTACGTTCATGAGTTTGATGAATCGAATTTTCCATCAGTATTTGGACAGTTTTGTAGTAGTGTTCGTGGATGATATTTTGATATACTCACCCACTAGGGAGGCACACAAGGACCACCTGCGGATCGTGCTACGGACTTTGGGAGAGCATCGCATGTATGCAAAGTTCGAGAAGTGAGAGTTCTGGATGTCCGAGGTGAGATTTTTAGGAAACGTTATGTCGTCAGACGGGGTATCAGTGGATTCGTCAAAGATAGATGTTGTGACAAGCTGGGAGCGACCGAAGAACATTTTTGAGATTCGCAATTTTCTGGGCTTAGCAGGGTACTATCGCCGGTTTGTGAAGAATTTTGCGAGACTTGCTGCACCGATGACGCGTCTGACGTGAAAGGGAGTTGTATTCGCTTGGAGTGAGTGCTGTGAGTTAACAATCTAGGAGTTGAAGACGAAGTTGACTAGCGCACCAGTGTTGATTATCCCAGAGCGAGGCTTGGGGTATACAGTATATTGTGACGCTTCACATGACAGTTTGGGCTGTGTTCTGATGCAGAAAGGAAAGGTTGTAGCCTATGGTTCTCGACAATTGAAGACGCGTGAGAAGAACTACCCGACACACAATTTGGAGTTGGCAGCCGTGGTCTTTGCCTTGAAGACATGGCGTCACTATCTTTATGGTGAGCATTTCAAGATTTTCTCCGATCATAAGTGCTTTAAATACTTATTTTTGCAGAAGGACCTAAACTTACGCCAACGACGGTGGATGGAGTTGTTGGAGGATTACGACTTTAACTTGCAGTATCACCTAGGGAAGGCCAATGTGGTGGCAGATGCGCTCAGTAGGAGATCTCACGAGTCGTTAGCTTCTGTGGCTATGCGTGAGTGGGACATGCTTGGAGTTGTTGGAGAGTTTGATATGTGTCTTGGAAGGACAGTGACAGGTGCCACCTTATTCCCAGTAGCTACTCGACCGGCGTTGATAGCACGTGTGCTAGAGATCCAGCAGACGGACCAGGAGGCCTAAATGATCCGAGACCGTGTTTCTAGTGGAGAGGATACAGCAGGATGGGTTGTGGGTTCAGACCAAAGTCTGAGGTTAGCTGGGAGGTTGTTTATGCCAGAGTCATGTCGAGCTGATCTATTACATGAGTGTCATCATTCACATCTTGCAGTGCATCCTAGAGGCATGAAGATGTATCATGACTTACATCGTAAGTTCTATTGGACAAGAATGAAGAGGGATGTACTTCAATTTGTTTCTCGGTGCCTCACCTGTCAGCCGATAAAGACTGAGCACCAGAAATTGGCAGGATTGTTACAGCCGTTGCCAGTGTCTGAAAGGAAGTGGAAAAACGTCACGATGGACTTTGTGCCAGGACTTCCTCACTCACCGTATGAGCTCTTAAACCCAAATGAATTCCCTCACTTGAATAAGACTACAACCAAGCCTTAACAATAATTTGATGAAGAAAGTGTACAAGAGTAGGTTCCATTAATGAGCAAGTGAGTACAACACTATAGCACACTAATTTACTTTCAAGAAATATATCAAATGAAGTTCAAGGAGATATTCTAGGTATTTCTCTCAAATATGAACAAATATAAGAAATTTGAATGCATAAGAATGAGAAATGAGAGAGTATGATATTAGAGAACTTCTTGGTCTGTTTAAGTTCTGATAATGGGGTCTTTTTATAGCCAAATATTTGAGCTAGCTGTTGAGAGTAAAAATATATTTTAACATCTCAGGTTAAACTAGTCGTTATAAAGTGAGATTTGACTTTCAGGATAATTCAGTCAACTAAGGGCTTACCTACAGTCGACTGAACCTCAAAAGGTTCAACTCAGTCAACTGACATCATTGAATCAGTCGACTGAACCTTGAGGGTTCAACTATTTCCTTTTCCAGTAAGTTTTCAGTCGACTGATCTTAGTGATCCAATCGACTGAACATTGAGGGTTCAGCTATTTCATTTTCCAATAGGTTTCACGTCAGCTCATCTTAGTGATCTAGTCGACTGAACCTTATTGGTTCAGTTATTTCATTTTCCAACCCTTTATATCCATTAGTTGATGGAGTTGAATGAAATCATGATTTTCATGCATTTTGGTATCTTTAAGTCAAAAGATAAACTTATTGAAATGTTTTTCAATTTAAACTCAAGTTTGGTTACTTCACAAAACATTTCAAATGACTTTAGATTTATTTAATAAAATGTTTCTTAAATTAAAATCAACTTTGGTTGCTACAAAAACATTTTATCCTTTGGGAAAATGCTATGCATGAGTCCTATAGTCCAATTTTGGTTTCTTATGAACTTCAAAAGATATGGTCATGAGATTTGTGAACTTACATGAATCCTAACTTTGATACATATGAAAATCTAAACTAATTCTTCAATTCTTCGTCTTTTGCATTATTCCAAAAGCTTGTTGCCAACATATTTGACTGGAATTTGCTTCATAGCTTCCATTTTGTATATTTAATTGTGCTAAACATATATTTACTGTAAATGATCTCAATTTTTACAATTAGATATTTAGGTTTGTTATCATCAAAACGATCGTTGAAACCATGTTAGGCTAATAATCTCTCCCTTTTTGATGATGACAAACACGAAGCAAAATAATGTAGAAAAGTTATATAAAGCTCCCACTATCGATAAGCATGTAATAATAAGCATGTGTGAGAGTTAAAAAACTCCCCCTCGCAATATGCATAAAATTTAATTAGTTGCATCTTTTGAGTTTAAAAGCTTATTTTGTCATGAAGTAGCATAGCTTTGAAGACATTTAGTTTAATTTATCTCTTTAAGTATTTCAAACATTCATTGAACATCTTTGCAAACTTTAAGCATTTTAACATTCATTGAGTCCCTTAATATTCATTAAGTATTTTTAAGCATATAAGGTCTCAAGGATATTTTGCTTACTTAGCATTTTTCAATAATCATTTCTAAGCTCATTTGAAGATCCTTTTTAAGCAATATAGGCATGTTATGAGCAATGATGTAGGAAATTTATTCATCTAAGCATTTAATAGCTAATATTCAAAGTATCATGTATAGATGCATATATCAAAGATTTAATAATAACATCCATTTTATAAACACAAAGTCATGATATGAGCATCATCATCCAAAAACTTTAAGAGGTTAATACATTGATAGCCAAAAGAAATTATATTTTTCTTTCTCTCTCTTTGTCATTCTTTCTTCTCCCCATTTCTTTTCCCCACAGATGTTAGCTAAGTTATTTTGCTCGCTTTCTCCTCCCCCTTTCGTCATGATCAAAAAGAAGATGAGCTGGAGGTATACGCGTCATCATCGTCGTCACTATCATCATGTGAAGAGGCGTCATAGGGAGGACTGCCCAAGGCATCCTCGATACGAGGGTGTGCACCTTGGCGAATTTGCGTTTGACCTGTTTGGTGAAGGATTTGACCATTTTCATTAAAAAAGGGCGTGGTGGATTGGTCAAGTGGAGCAGCCGCAGCAGCAGGAGCAATAGGAGGAGGAGCTACATCAACCTGGTTATAGCCTTGTTCTTCATCCTCACTATCTCTAACCAAAGGAGAGTCTTCACGTTCTTGGCCAAATTTAAGACGCCAACCCCCATCTTATAAATGATAGCCCATAAGTCTGAGGGATTGTTCATTAAGGAAGTCGGTGGATTTTGGAAGAGTAAAAGTTGATGGAGAAGGAGAGAAACCAAATGACTCAAAGAGAGAAGTAAGTTAAGCACCATAAGGGAGAGTGTGGCGCTTGGTGCTCTCTCGGGCAAGCATCCATGAACAAAAACGTTTGAGGAGTAAACTCGTGGTCCATAATCTTATTTGATGAAGGCCTAGGACACGTGAAATCGCCCCAATCAAGACCGAAAATATTTACAACGTCTTTATCGGTGAAATGGTATGTTTTGCCAAAGAGGTATGTGGCAAGATGGGTAGATTGATAATTAGGGTTAGGTTTAGCCTCTTTGATAAGATTGGCATAGAATAATCGCACATGTTGAGGATAGATACCCTTAGGTGCATAAAACATATAAGCACCCCAACCTATTTGAGCAAATAGACGACATATATTAGGAAAATAAAGATTCATGAAATCCATGTCGAAAAACTTACCAAAAACCTATTCTATGGATGAAAGATGATGTGTATAGAGATCCTTAGCCGTAGAGGAAGAGAAGAGCCTCTCATTTGGCGCTGAAGATGCGAAATGGGCAATACCCTTGCCCTTTCCTCCTTTGGTTCGAGGCGACATGGTGAGATTAATGAGGATTTTGTGATGAGGAGAAGAGGTAAGAGGGATAATTCGGGAGGAGGAGTGTTGGAGGAGTAGGGTATGAGAAGAAAAATGTTAGATGTAGAGAAAAAGGAGTGAAATTGAGAGTGAGGAAAAGAAAAAAAAAGGGGCAGTTTAAAATGTGTTCAGTTGTCCTAGGGTTGTAAAAAACCCAAAGGTTCAGTCAACTGGAAAGGTAATTCAGTCGATTGACTTGCTTGAGTGAAAGTTCAGTCGACTAATCTTAAGGGCTTAGTTAACTGATCTGAGAATTTTGGAAAAACTTGAACTCCAGTAGCCATTCAGTCGATTGACTTTCCTTTGTTTGATTTCATGTTTTAATTTATTTCACACAACTTCTCGATTATGCAATAGGCCAAATTCTCGTCTTATTAGTATAAACCTATCTTCATTAAGTGATTTTGTGAAAATATCCGCCCATTGATCATTTATGGAAACAAATTCTAAAAGAATATTGCCTTGTTATACATAATCACGAAGAAAATGGTGTCTTATCTCAATGTGTTTCGTTCGTGAATGTAATATTGGATTCTTAGAGATATTAATTGTACTTGTATTATCACATTTGATTGGTACAACATCATAATTCATTTTAAAATCTTGAAGTTGTTGTTTCATACATAAGATTTGGACACAACAACTACCCGCGGTCACATATTCAACTTCGGCGGTTGATAAGGCTACGAAATTTTGTTTCTTGGAGAATCATGAAGCAAGTGACTTCCCTAGAAAATGACAAGTACCACTAGTGGTTTTGCGATCGATTTTGCACCCGGTAAAATTCACATCGGAATAACTAATCATTTCAAAGGAAATGAATTTTGGATACCATAACCCTATGTCTATTTTACCGATTAAATATCTAAAAATTCTTTTAACCGCAATTAGGTGTGATTCTTTTGGACATGCTTGAAATCAAGCACACATACACACGCTAAACATTATATCCGATCTACTAGCGGTTAAATATAAAAGGCTACTGATCATACTTCGATAGAGCTTAATGTCTATCGATTTTTCTTGTTCGACGATGTCAAGCTTTGTTGATGGACTCATGGGTGTTCTCAAAATTTTTTCATCTTCCATGTTGAACCGTTTGAGCAAGTCCCTTATGTATTTTGATTGGCTCACAAACGTTCTATTCTTGGCTTGTTTGATTTGAAGTCTAAGGAAGAATGTAAGTTTGCTCATCATATTTATTTCGAATTTTTTTTTGCAAACACAATGAGAACTCCTTGCACAAACTTTCGTTAGTAGCACCAAATATAATATCATCAACATATATTTGAATAATAAGCATATCCTCATGGTTAGCTTTAATAAAAAGTGTTGTGTCAATTTTGCCTCTTATAAAGCCATTTTCTAGTAGGAAATCGCTTAATTTTTCATACCAAGCTCTAGGAGCTTGCATTAAATCATATAATACTTTGGATAATTTGAAAACATGAATAGGATAATAATAGTTATCAAAACCCGGCGGTTGTTCAACATAAACTTCTTCATTGATAAAGCCATTCAAAAATGCACTTTGTACATCCATTTGATATAGTTTGAAATTCTTATATGATGCATATGCAAGCAACATGCGTATAGCTTCCATCCTAGCTACGAGTGCATAGGTTTTATCAAGATCTATTCTTTCTTCTTGATTATAACCTTGTGCAACTAGCCTAGTCTTGTTACGAACAACAATGCCATTTTCATCCTTTTTATTTCTATAAATTCATTTGATTCCAATTATGGTATGATCTCTAGGTTTAGTAACTAAATTCCACACTTTATTTCTTTCGAATTGATTAAGTTCTTCTTGCATTGCCATTTTTCATAAATCATCTTCTAATGCACCATTTATATTCTTTGGTTCTTCTTGAGATAAAAATGCTAGATGATTATTAATATTTTTGTAAGAAGATCAAGTAGTTACCCCTTGTGATGGTTCACCAATAATTTGATCTAAAGGGTGATCTTTTACAATCTTCCATTCTTTCGGCAACACTTCATGTTCCTCTTGATGTTGATCACCGATATGGACTTTAATGA
Organism: Heliamphora exappendiculata; assembly: GCA_034768845.1. Classification (NCBI taxonomy): domain Eukaryota; kingdom Viridiplantae; phylum Streptophyta; class Magnoliopsida; order Ericales; family Sarraceniaceae; genus Heliamphora; species Heliamphora exappendiculata. The sequence continues at coordinate 23,186 of JAOTRH010442760.1, forward strand.
TTTTTCCCTTATCTTTTTTGATTTACAAAACCTCTAAGCCTTTGTTAATTTCTACATCATTATCATTAGAAAGCTTGGAAAAGAACGGATTAGCTTCATAAAAACTAACATGAATAGATTCAACTAAAGTCATTGTTCTTTTATTATAAACTCTATAAGCTTTGCTATTACTTACATAACCAAGAAATATACCTTCAATCGATTTGGAATCGAATTTGCCTAAATCATCTTTTTGATTCAGGATAAAACATTTACAATCGAAAACATGAAAATAAAAAATGTTGAACTTTCTTCAATTCCATAGTTCATAAGGAGTTTTGTTAAGATGAGGTCTTATGTAAACTCGATTCATTACATAACAAGCAGTGTTGACCGCTTCAGATTCTACTAACCAATGAAAACCATAGAGAATACTTTCTTACACTAATAGGTTGTGGTCGTTACGTGTATATATCGAAAGTGTTTGAACATCTTCTTAAGTGATAATATATTTTGAGATTTCATTGAAAGTGGGGCATACAAGCTTTTATTTCATACTGCACTATGGGCAGATTAATATAATGTCATGACTATTTAATGTACCGAAAGTAATAATTTATGAATTCATACCGTATAAAGTGCATTTGAGCAAATAGTATAACGATGTAATTCAAAAATAGAAAAGAACCGCATACGAGTAGTGTTGTATAAATGTCCTCCATGCATGGTTTTCAAAGATGGTTTATCAATTTAGAAAATTTTGGTAGAGAAACAGTGCGATTTTGAAATGAGATATGGATGATAGGGATTTCAGCAGAGTAACAACATGATTTTGAAACAAGTTATGAATGGCTAAAATCTTGGGAGAGTAACAAAGTCATTTTGAAATGGGAAATGGATGGACGAAATTCAATAAAGCAACAACATGCTTTTGGAATGAGATATGAAAGACTTGAATTTAAACAGATCAGTAACAAAATGAAGTAAGAATATGCGAAATTTTATTCTAGCAGTGGACAAAGAATATACTGATTCGATTCAAGCTCTCTTATTAAATTGTTCATTCAATGAGCATTCTCTATATTATGTCTTGAAAAGAACTCAAACCTCCACGCTTTTTAGCACGATATTTTGAGTCACGCGTGTCTTCCATTTCACCCCCAAGGCATCTTGAAAGCAAAATGGTTGACATGTGTGAGACTCAAAATTTCGTGCTAAAGAGCATTAATGCACCATCCTCCATATTATGTCTTGAAGAGGACTTAAACTTTCACGCTCTTTAACAAGAGATTTTGAGTCTCATGTTTCTACCATTTCACTAGCAAGGTAGTATGTTTATTAAAACGTGTATGTTAAAATAGTAAATAAACTTAAGTTTCAAGAAAACTTTTGGGTTTGAGGGTTGGGGTTGGGGTCGAGGGTTGGAAGTCGAGGATCTTAGATCTAGGGTCAAGGTTTGGGGTCCAAGTTCTTGGATCCATGGTAAGTGATCTAGGGTTCACGAGTCCAAGCATCAGGGGTTCGGGGTCTAGTGGTCGGGGTTCCAGTGTTGGGGTCGAGGGTCTAGGGTTCAATGGTTCGAGGGTTCAGGGTTTGCGGTTTGGGGTCATGGGATCAGGGTATCGAGGTATAAGGGTCTTGGGGTAGGAGTTATGGGCTATGGGGTTCGAGATAGAGAGTTCGAGGTTTTGGGGTTTGGGATTTTGAAGATTAAGAATTAGGGGTCTAGGAATCAGAGGTCAAGAGACTAGGGAACGAGGACTGAGGGTTGGAGGGTCACGGGTACGAGATTTGTGGTCTAAGGGTTTGTCACGCCCTAAACTCTGGACCACATGAAACACCCAAAAACAACAAGATAAAACCCAATCCGAGAATATACTCTCAAAGGTAAACCATACATACATTGTATATAAACGCCAAACGGCAACATTACACGGCTCCAACGCCCGTAAAACATGTTATAGCATACATGTAAAAAGATAACAAAAAGGAAGACTACACTCTTCCACCTCCTCTGGCACCTCTAGATCAACCAGCGTGATCAGCACCTAAAGAAAAATAAATCCCACACCGTGAGCCAAAGCTTAGCAGAAACTAGACAGGCATGCAGTACAAACAAAACATGCTCGGAAACCAAAGTGCGGGTTTAGACTCTCTTTCAAGCCTTGAAAATATTTTTCACATGCAAACGGGAAAGCGAGGATACAACCATGTTTTTGACTCACTCACAAGAGCCTGAAAATAGTTAAAAAGGGTTTTTAGATCGCGATTCACACGACTCTAAAAAATATTTTGAAATCTGGTATATCCGTCCTATAATGCAATACATGCAATCTATGATACACACAACCGGCCCTCAGACGCCGCAACCACAGTCTTAACACTGAGATTAAAAGGCCATACAATAAACATGCATTCCAGGGATAAAACCGTATACTATGGAGTAAAACCATAGATCAAACCACGGGGTAAAATCATACACCGCGGGATAAGACCGCACACCATGGGATAAGACCATAAACCAGACCACGGGATAAAACCGCATACTTTACGGCAAGCCACGGGATGGAATCGCCAACCACGGATTATATTACGGGATAAAACCGCATGCCACGGGATAATACCGCATACCACGGGATAACACCGCATATTCTTATGCATAACCTAATCAGGATTTAGATGCATATTACATACCACATACAGTACATGCATTTGCCCCCACAAATCCATCACATCCATGCCTAATAAAACTCTGAGTTCTACAGCATGCAACCACAATACACATAAGATATCATGCCATGTAATCCACTTACATAAATAAACAGTTATAAATGCACTTTGCCATATAACCTAACTAGACATTACAAGCCACATACCAGTCATTCGATACCCGAACAACCCTTCCACAAACCGGGACCCGTCCACACACAGGGACAACCAACACCTAACCCGAGGCCAACACCTGAAACCTCTCACAGATCGATTCTCACCAGAACCCCACCTTAAACCAAATCACGAACCCACACGTCGCGCACATAACCAGCAATCACGCAACCGTGCCACAAACCCTGAACCAACCACGCACGTCACACCCGAGGACGGCATCACATAAACACCCAGTCCACCACACGACCCCCGAATCGAGGTACAACTAACTCCCTTATCCATGATTTTAATCAATAGAACCCCATAATTCCATTGACTAAGCACCACTAGAGGAAGGCCAATCACCAACACGACACCCAAAGGAATCCACATGTATTTGAATTGACCAATTCCCACAAATCAATTAATTGAATACCGTAGGACGCCAATCGAAAATCAAAATCCAACCACCAAACCACCAACAAATAGCCCAAAATTCAGTCGACTGGACCCAACCCCCAGTCGACTGAAAAAGACACTAAAAATGGCCAAAAAGCCCAGAAGCACTATCCCGTCGACTGACCCTCGAGGTCCAGTCAACTGAACCTCAAGAACACTAATCCAGTCGACTGAATTATCGACTGAACTCATAGGTCAGTCGACTGAACCAGCCCAGAAATCGTTTTGCAAGCTACGGGTCAGCCCTCCAAACCTCAGACCGAAGCCTCGAAACTCTCTTTTTAACACCCTCAAACAAACACAAGCCTGGGCCTAACATTAAGACCTCAAAAGAAACTCTCAACACCCGATTCCATCCACAGAAATCGCCAAAAATAAGGTTTTAAACCCAAAAATCCAACTGAACATAAACTCATATCTACAGCAATCTAACTGGTAAAAAGACACTCGATTACCCATAGCACCCTTATACAACATACAGGTCTAGAATTCTACCTTGATGAGTTAAAAACACGACGCCTCGATCCACATGAAAAATTGAGCTTCGCCAGAATCAAATTCTGACCGGATGGTTGCGTAGCCCACGACGCCAATACCAAGGATCTGCTATTTGATCATTGAAAATCGAGCCCCGGGCCCTCGACTGACACGTCAATCTGGATAACCTACTCAGACTCCCTACTAGAAATCACGTCAGCTAAATGCGTTTCTAACTTCGTTCCTAAGTTTGTTAATCCAAAAGTCCAAAGGCAGGACTATCACTCCTAAGATTCAACCTCCATGCCCACATATACATATCATTCGCATATGACCTGCATGCTATCACGTCTATGTTATCAAAACATCTAAACACATGCAGTCAAGCACACGCAATCAACCTCACACGGTGATGCAACCTTTTCCCACGGCTCATAGGTATTCGAATCCAGAGCTCCGATTCCAAGTTGTCACGCCACAAACTCCGGGCCACATGAAACACCCAAAAACAACCAGATAAAATCCAACCCAAGAATATACTCTCAAAGGTAAACCATACATGCATTGTATATAAACGCCAAACGGCAACATTACATGGCTCTAACGCCCGTAAAACATGTTATAGCATACATGTAAAAAGCTAACAAAAAGGAAGACTACACTCTTCCACCTCCTCTGGCACCTCCAGATCAACCAGCGTGATCGGCACCTGAAGAAAAATAAATCCCACACTGTGAGCCAAAGCTCAGCAGAAACTAGACAGGCATGCAGTATAAACAAAACATGCTTGGAACCAAAGTGTAGGTTTAGACTCTCTTTCAAGCCTTGAAAATAGTTTTCACATGCAAACGGGAAAGTGAGTATACAACCATGTTTTTGACTCATTCACAGGAGCCCGAAAATAGTTAAAAAGGGTTTTTAAATCGTGATTCACACGACTCACGACTCTTAAAAATAATTTGAAAACTGGTCTATCCGTCCCATGATGCAATACATGCAATCTATGATACACACAACCGGCCCTCAGACGCCGCAACCACAGTCTTAACACTGAGATTAAAAGGCCATACAATAAACATGCATTCCCAGGATAAAATCGTATACTATAGAGTAAAATCATATACCAAACCACGGGGTAAAACCGTACACCGTGGGATAAGACCACACACCACGGGATAAGACCATAAATCAGACCACGGGATAAAACCGCATACTTTACCGTAAGCCACGGGATGGAACCGCCGACCACGGATTATACCACGGGATAAAACCGCATGCCACGGGATAAGACCGCATACCACGGGATAATACCGCATACCATGGGATAACACCGCATATTCCTATGCATAACCTAATCAGGATTTAGATGCATATTACATAGCATATACAGTACATGCATGTGCCCGCACAAATCTATCACGTCCATGCCTAATAAAACTCTGAGTTCTACAGCATGCAACCACGATACACATAAGATATCATACCATGTAATCCACTTACATAAATAAATAGTTATAAACGCACTTTATCATATAACCTGACTAGACATCACAAGCCACATACACGTCATTCGATACCTGAACAACCCATCCACAAATCGGGACCCATCCACACACAGGGACAACCAACACCTAACCCGAGGCCAACACGTGAAACCTCTCATAGATCGATTCTCACCAGAACCCCACCTTAAACTAAACCACGAACCCACACGTCGCGCACATAACCAGCACTCATGCAACCGTACCACAAATCCTAAACCAACCATGCACGTCACACCCGAGGATGGCATCACATAAACACCCGGGCCACCACATGACCCCCGAACTAAGGTACAACTAACTTCCCTTTCCATGATTTCAATCAATAAAACCCCATAATTCCATTGACTAAGCACCACTAGAGGAAGGCCAATCACCAACACGACATCCAAAGGAATCCATAGGTATTTGAATTGACCAATTTCCATAAATCAATCAATTGAATATCGTAGGATTCCAATTGAAAACCAAAACCCAACCACCAAACCACCAACAAATAGCCCAGAATTCAGTCGACAGGACCCAACCCCCAGTCGACTGAAAAACCCACTAGAAACGGCCAAAAAGCCCAGAAGCACTGTCCAGTCGACTGACCCTCGAGGTCCAGTCGACTGAACCTCAAGAACACCAATCCAGTCGATAGAGCCTATGACTGAACCCAATAACACATGATCCAGTCGACTGAACTCATAGGTCAGTCGACTGAACCAGCCCAGAAACTATTTTTCAATCTACGGGTCAGCCCTCCAAACCTCATATCGAAGCCTCGAAACTCTCTTTTTAACACCCTCAAACAAACACAAGCCTAAGCCTAACATTAAGACCTCAAAAGAAACTCTCAACACCGGATTCCATCCACAGAAATCGCTGAAAGCAAGGTTTTAAACCAAAAACCCAACTGAACATAAACTCAGATCTACAGAAATCTAACCGGTAAAAAGACACCTGATTACCCATAGCACCCTTATACAACATACAGGTCTAGAATCCTACATCGGTGAGTTAAAAACTCGACGCCTCAATCAATGTGCAAAATTGAGCTTCGTCGGAATTAAATTCTGACCGGATGGTTGCGTAGCCCACGACGCCAATACCAAGGATCCGCTGTTGGATCGTTGAAAATCGAGCCCCGGGCCATTGAGAACTTAGAGAGAAAGCAGAGAGAAAAATAGAAAACTTGGGAGTTAAGTTTTAGAAAATATCTTTATGAAAATATCTAACTCTAGATATTTATAGGTCTCCAAAATATTTTTTTTAATTTTTTGAGATTCGTGCCACAGCAGCCCACGGCCCCAAGAACCTAACCCGCATGCATATTTAAGCCCGATCATGTATCAAACGCAGTAAAAATATGCTCAAACAAAAACACGTAACGCGCGTCCAAAAACGCCAAAAAAAGGAAACGGGTCAAGGTCTCACAGGGTTTAAGGTCAAGATTTAGAGAATTGGGTCTAAAGTTTGGGGGTCAGGTTCATGGGGATTTGTGGTTGGGGTTTCGAAGGTAGGGAGTCCAAAATTTTGGAGTTTAGGATTTGAGGTTAGGGATCAGAGGGTCAATGGTCAAGTGTCGAGCATCAGGTGTCTAGGGTCAAGGGAGGGGGTGGTGAAGGCATGGTAGTGGGGGTGATGACGTGACGATAATAGGTTATGGAATATATGTTTTTTTTATAAATACATAAACAATTATGAGAGTAATTTGGTCTTAATAAAAAAAGTAAAACATAATGGAATGTTCATTCATTGTTTTTTTTTGAAAGGAAAGGCCATTCTCATAAAATAATAAATGGCAATTCTCTTAAGAATGAGCATTCTACCATTTATTGTTGAACTAAAAGGCGAGTGAATATTCTAATAAAATGGCAATTCTATTTCAATATTCATTTTATCAAACCAAACATAACTTAATAGTTTGGAATCAAACTATTCAATAATTAGTTAAAACATGACACATGCCACAACTTACGGGTGTGGACACCCCAATTTGACCCCACCCAATCTTAAGTGATTCTGATAATGAAAACAGTTAGAATGGTATCTCAGTTCGATCCTCGGGTAGTGATCCAAGCTCCGTTATTGAACCTGACCATCAAAAACCATCAGAAACCTTCAAAACAATGAAGTTGTACCAAACCATTGATAACTTGTTGGCCAAGTCATTGCCAGAAGTGGCGACCGCCATGTTCATTGTGGCGACTGCCAATAGAACCTTGTGGAACATTTTCCAACATGACGACCTCCAACTTCAACATGGCGACCGCCAACTAACATTGTGGCGGCCGCCAACTCCAACTGGCCTGACATGCCTTAGAACGTGGCAGCATCTCATTGGTTGAAGAACTCTATAAATACCATACCTTTGGTACGCTTTTAAGGACAAAAAATATAGAGAAGTTTAGTGAGAGAAGCTCTACCGAGTTGCCGAGCAATTTCGAGTTCCGACGCCGAAGCCCTGCTGAAATACCGAGATCCGAGTATTCGATAATCCCAAACCCTTACTTGGATCACCACCCGAGGATTGGACCATCGAAACTCATTCCACCAGCTTAAGGATTCCTACGCAAATTCATGTACTTTGTTTGGATCTCCGATCTTTCTAACTCCATTTCCTTTCTTTTGGAGTGATCGGGTTAAAATTCAATTTCAATTTACGTATCTCTTTTAATTACATTCATACTTTACTTATTTGTTAGATCTAGACAACCTAAGAGGGGGGTGAATTGGGTCTTTAAAAAAAGTAATTTTAAAAACTTTTTCAGAAATATTTTAATAGTGCAATAAAGCAAGATATACAATTATATAATCAATACAAATATTAAAAGATGAGGGATAGAGAAATAGAACCAGACACCAGTGGTTTATAATAGAACCAAACAATGCAAATATTTTAATTTGCTAAGGTGTCAACTTTGATTGTTCAAAATGTGTTAGCATTTTCATTTTGAAAATATAAAATATTATCCATTTAAAATTATTTCTTCTTAAAAAATAAATTATGAAAATCATCAAAATCAAATTAAAAAGCCCTTGGGCTAATAATCTCCCATTTTTTGATAATTACAACCATATTACCATTTTCTAGAAAACCGTTTAAAATATTTTTCAACAAGGGTTCTCTCCTTATCAATATCCCTTAAACATTAAAAGCAACTATATCAGCTAGGCATACATCAGAGTAAAAACATGCAATTATTGACATAATTTGCACAAGAGATCAAGAAGCATTTAGAATTTATTCTAGTTTGTGCAAAATAGTGAATGTGTATGAAAATTCATCCAATCATATCCAATTTCATTCAACACACAATCATAGGCAAATCAATGAGATGTAATGAACAGATATATATGGACATAGGAACAATTTATTCATCATTCATTCAAGAAAAGAAAATTGTTCAGGCATTCACAACATTCAACCCAAAAAAAAACTTTACATCTTTTTCTTTCATTAAAAACTTTAAAAAAATATTTGAAACTATACTTCAACATTTATCTTCTCTCTCCTTCACTTCTCTACTTTTCTACTTCCTTTCTCTTCTCCCCTTTTGTAATTATCAAAAAAAAATTAGGAGTTGTCCATGAAGTGCTTGAACTCCTTCTTTGCCTTAGCCTTCTCTTTACTAGTAGATGCTCGTTTCTTTGCCGCACGTGCTCGTTCATCTTTTGCTTCACCCGCTGCAAGGGCCTCCCGTCTTGCTGCCAAAGCCAGGTCGCTTCCCTTTTAAGGCATGTAGCCTTTTCTTCTTTGGTTTCTTTGGGCTTGAACTGCTTAGCACATGCCTCTTTGATCCACTTCAAATGCTCTTCCACTTTCTGAGAATTGGCTTGAACAGCCGTGACGATCCCTTCGTCGTATTCTTTGCGAACTTGCTGAAGGATAGCATTATTTGCATTAACAATGGAGACAATGCCGTCATCCATTG
>JAOTRH010442771.1:0-32426 GCA_034768845.1 Heliamphora exappendiculata
CTACTTTTATGCAGGTGGACTTCAAGAACTTCAACTTGAGGCTGATTTTCATATGAAACTTGAATTGGTTAATAGGAATAAACAATTTTCATTTAACCTTTCCCGGTTGTCCATTCTTTCACAAATCCTTCGTGGAAGTGTGGAACAACAAACCATAGAAATTCAAAATCCTCATTTTTCTCCTCTCCTGTCAAGCAATTCATCTTCTCAATCTTTACATGGAGATCCTACAGTAGCTTTTGAACATATAGATGGGATTCATTCGGTTTGTGAAGATGAAAGTTGCTCAAGCCCTCGTGTTTCCGGAAAGGAACCTGTTGTGGATAATTCAGTGTCTGGAGTCCTGCATTTTAGTCGGCAAAACTACATCTTGAAACAATTAGGTGCATCTATTGCAGTTGAGAAGCCTGTGCAGGGAGAGGGGATCAGACCTCAGCTCTTAAATCCAGTCTGGGTTGGCAGTGGGTGTATTACAGGTTTTGATATGACATTCTCACTGTCAGAAATACAGGTGTGCCTTATTTTTATTTCATTAGAAGCGTAGGAATGCGTGTCATGTTTAGATATTATTGTTGGGAAATAATTGGAGGCCTTTTGATGTTACTTTTAGATTTTAGGCATAAATCAGTTGGCTTAACTTGATTTTATTGCATCAGATGCTTTCATCAACTTTCGAAGCCTTGTCTGGGGTTTTCAGCGAAGAGACATCTAGTAATGTCGAACAAAGGCATTGGTCCAGTAACCAAGAATCTGAGAGAAGTTTGGATGAAACAGTTCCTGATGGTATCTTTATTTTACTAGAAGCTTCTTGTTTCATCTGTCTAGAGAAATTGGAGGGAAATTTAACCTAATAGCTTTCATGACTGGTTTAGGAGCTCTTGTTGCAATTCAAGATGTCCATCAGCACATGTATATGACTGTTGAAGGTGTAGAAAGCAAGTACAGCTTGGTTGGTGCAATTCATTATTCTCTTGTGGGAGAAAGGGCTCTTTTCAGGGTATGGAATTTCCATTACTTTGCGTTTGATCCAGTATATAAACTTGGAAAATATGAGTTTCCTAACCGAAGGCTAGTTCATCCATATCATGTGTTTTAACACAAAATTGTAGCTCTGTAAATATTTATTCAAAATTGCTACTGGTAGGTTCATTGGAGTTGTGGAAGTCTTTTGTTGCGAGTTAACAAGGCATGTGACAGCTGCTAAACTGTTCATGCTAAGGCTAGTTCCTTGTGGCAATTGCTGGTTGCAGTAAGTTAAGGTGGGTTAAGATCGATGTATGAACAAAGAACAATAGGAGAGAGTTGAGAGAGAATAGGAGAGAGGATTATTCTGACTGTGAAAAGAGTGAGCACCAAAAAATTAGGGTTAGCTCTCTTATCAACTATTATTTATATAATGAGACAAGTATACCAAAAATACAATAACACCTCTAAGTTAACACTCCCCCTCAAATTGATGCATAGACATTCTTCATGCCCAATTTGCATATAATGGGGTGAAACACTTTACTGCTAAGCCCTTTAGTAAAAATATTTGCTAATTGATCTGCAGACTTTACAAATGGTATACAAATCGAGTCCTTGCATAGATTCTCCTTAATGAAGTGTCTTTCAATTTCGATATGCTTCGTTCTGTCATGTTGTATTGGGTTATGAGCAATGTCGATGGCAGCTTTATTATCACAATACAATTTCATAGGCTTTTCACACTCAAATTCCTGGTCCTTCAATAGAATTTGGAGCCATAGAAGTTCACAAATGCCATGTGCCATGGTCCTGTACTCAATCTCTGCACTTGATCTAGTTACCACTGTCTGCTTTTTTACTTCGCTAAGTAACCAGATTATCTCCTACAAACGTGCAATATCTCGATGTAGACCACATATCATCAACTGAACCAGCCCAGTCCGCATCGGTGAATTCTTCTAATTTCATGTGACCATGATTTAAAAACAGAATTCCTTTTCTTGGAGCAAACTTAAGGTATCGCAAAATGTGATAAACAACAAGGTGTGAACTACGGGAATCATGCATAAACTGACTGACAACCCCTACAGCATATGCAATATCAGGTCTAGTATGGGATAGATATATTAATCTTCCTACAAGCCTCTGAAATATGCCCTTGTCAGTTGGTTCGCTATCACTACTATTGAGACGATGATTAGCCTCAATAGGTGAATCTGCTGGTCGACAGCCCGTCATGCCAGTTTCCTCTAGGAGATCAAGAATATACTTTCTTTAGAAAATGAAGATGCCATTCTTTGACCTAGCTACCTCAATTCCAAGAAAGATCGTAACGTCCCTAGATCTTTTATCTCAAATTTTTTAGCGAGGCTTGCCTTGAGATGAGACACCTCATTTGCATCATTCCCTGTCACAACCATGCCATCAATATATACAATCAGGATTGTAATCTTATTATTACTACACTTGATAAACACGGTGTGATCAGCATGATTCTGCCAGTATCCAAATCTTAGCATAGCTTTGAAGAATCTTTCAAACTATGCTCTTGGAGATTGTTTGAGTCCATGTAAAGTCTTCTTCAATTTACACACCTTCCCTTCAGTTTCACGGGATGAGAACCCTGGTGGTATATCCATATAAACTTCTTCCTCTAAGTCCTCATGGAAGAATGCATTTTTCACATCTAATTGTTGAAGAGGCCAGCCCATAGTAGCAACACAAGACAAGACCACTCGAACAGAATTCATTTTGACGACTGGGGCAAAACTCTCCTGATAATCAATACCATAAGTCTGTGTAAAGCCCTTAGCAACTAGTCTTGCTTTCAATCACTCCATTGACCCATCTGCGTTGTATTTAACAGTAAACACCCACTTGCACCCAACTGGCTTCTTCCACTTCGGAAAAGAGACTAACTCCCAGGTACCATTCTTTTTTAGAGCTGTCATCTCTTCAATCATTGTCTTTTTCCACTTAAGAGTCCACAATAGCTTTTTTTCAACCTTGCGGAATGGACATAGAGGACAAAGATGAGACAAAAGCACGATATGAGTGTGATAATGAGTCATATGAGACAAATTGTGAAATTGGATGTTAAGTACATGTCCCAACGCTTTTTCGAAGGGTAATAAGTAAATCACAAGTATCAAGATTAACAACAGATGATTTATTACTAGGTGAAACAGTAGAAGAGACTGAAACAGGAGGCTGAGAGAGCAACTAGCAAGGTGGTAGTGGTGCACGATCAGTCTGATCCTTTTGACATTGAGAATAAGTATGCAGATTAGTTCGATCTAATCGTCTAACAATATCCTGCTTTGTTTTCCCCTCATCCACCCTTCCTTCTCCCACTCAGTGGGAATACGGTGTTGGTGTATAAGATTTGGAAAGACTAACCCATGAGGCTCCTAATTAGACTGAATAAGCGTATCCAACTGCATAAGCGTATCTGATTGCATCTCTTCCAATTTAGATGTCTCCTCCTGAAGGGATGTCTCAGAGGGGCAAAGAAAGACTCAGTCTCTTAGAAAGTAATATCCATACTGATAAACACTTTGCGAGTCGTAAGATAATAGCATTTATAGCCCTTTTGAGTAGGAGAGTAGCCAATGAAGATACATTTAACAATCTTAGAATCCAATTTGCCACCAAGGTGTTTAGGGACATGAATGAAGCAAGTACATCCAAAGACCCTAGGTAGAAGAGAAGAGATAGGTGGAGACATGGGTAAAAGTGCCAAAGGGGTTTTGAAGTGAAGGACACTAGAAGGCAAACGATTGATAAGATAGGCAGCAGTGAGGACTGCCTCACTCCAAAAAGACTTGGGAACATGCATAGTGAAAAGAAGAGAACGTGCAACCTCAAGAAGATGATTTTTCCGTTCCGCTACCCCATTTTGTTTAAGAGTGCGGACATAGCTCGTCTGAAAGAGAATACCATAAGCCTCGAGATAGGTGCAGAAACCACCATCAAGATACTCAGTCCCATTGTTAGAACGAAGAATCTTGATGGTGGCATCAAATTGGGTACGCACCATGTTATAAAAATTTTAGAAACACGAAAAAAGTTCACTCTTAGCACGAAGTAAATAAACCCAAGTGGCACGAGACTAACAGTCAATAAAAATCACAAACCACCGATAACCAAAATAGAAGTAACAGGTGAAGGACCCTAAACATCAGAATGGATAAACATAAACGGAAAACCACTATGTTTATTAACTGAAGGATAAATAGACTGTTTATATTTAACAAGTTCACAAGCCTCACAACAAAAGTACTTCTAGATCAATGTTTAGCTAAAGAAGGAAAAAGCCTCTCTAAAATTCCAAAGAAAGGATGCCCCAAACGACGATGCCACTGATGTACCTGCAAAAGTAAAGGTCCAGTATCGACATGGAGAGCATGGCCAGACGATTAAGGTGAAAGAGAAGAGGTAGATAGAACATTCAGTAAGCACAGTCCACCATACGCACTACCACTGTCAATCGTTCTCCCCGTCACCAATTCCTAAAAAATACAATGAGTGGAAAAAAGGTTACAGAACTGTTTAATAAATTGGTAAGACGATTAACAGATAAGAGATTAGTAGAAAAATTGAGAACATGATGAACAGACGAGAGAGAGAGTGGAAGAGCAATTGATAGAACCTTTTCCAGAAACAGAAGATAAAGACTCATCAGCTATTCGAACCTTATCTTTACCAGAACAAGTAGAACAAGAAGAAAACAAAGTGGAAGACCGAGTCATATGATTAGTGGCACCTGAGTCAATGATCCATGGGATAGAAAAGGTAACAACACTAAGTGCACGAGGAGATATGCCTGAGTGAGCAAAGTTAGAGGTGGAAGTGGTGACTGGAGAAGGAGAGATGTCAACCTGAGCCATCAGGCGCCTGAGAGTAGTCAACTCCGCCTCAGAAAGAGGGCCAGTCTCACCAGATGTGCTACCGGAGATCTCAGAAAGATGAGCGTGGGAGCGAATAGGCTACTACGACCACCGCTGTCCCTGAGGAGGACGACCACGTAACTTCCAGCAGTGATCAATAGTATGACGGGCTTTACCACAATGCTCACAGTACAACTGATCACGAGGTACGGAACCACTCTTCTCCCCAAATTTGATAGGTTGTCCTGGCCGAGGGATGGACGTAACAGTTAACACAGAGCGCTCTTGACTGGGAGGAAGAATCATAGCATGATGTTGACTCTTCCTGCTGAACATAAGCATACGCCTGCCTCAAGTTAGGAAACGGATCTCGTCCCAAGATCTGGACACAGATCGGATCATAGTCAATATGGAGGACGACAAGGAAATCATACACCTGTTCCTTTTCTACCATTCTCTGAAAAGATGTAGCATCAGTAGTACAAATGGCATGGAAATCCTGATAATAATCTATCTCGTTCCACAAACTGGTCAACAGTGCATAATACTGAGCTAGTGACTGATCTTTTTGATCTAACTCACGGAGTTTCTTCCTCAATTCATAGAGCTGAGCATTATTGCTTATCTAAGAATAAGTCTGGGCAGTAGCAGACCAAATTTTATGTGCAGTATCCAGAAGTAAAAAACTTTAACTAATAGAGGGCTGCATAGAATGGAGTAGTTACGACATAACAAGAGCATTTTTCTTTGTCCACTGGGTGAGAGATAGCCTCACAACTGTTGGCTGTGGAGTTTCACCAGTGATATACCTAGAGACACTGCGAGCAGCAATGGTTAAACTACAAGCACGAGGCCAAATGAAATAGTTGCTGCATCCAACTTGACAGGACTGATTTGAAGGGACGGACTATCAGTTGGGGTCCCTGAACGAATCAATCTAGTACCCTTAGTACAACCAGAAAGCTTTTTAGTATCAGACATGATCACGGAAAAACAAGAACAAGCAGTACGAGGCAAGAACCGATGGAACAGATGCAAATCAAAGTAGAACGGAATCACGAGGCGAGCAACGATAGATAAGAACCATACCAGTTTGGAGTCTGTGAAACATACCCTGAAGCAAAACTGGTGGAACCCGAGCAACAGACCCTTCAAACACCACAAGGCGAGTCCGTCATGAATCAAAATAGGCTGAAAACACTGAAACGCCACTGGTCGGCCCCTTTGAGAACCAGGACAGATCGAAAAAGATGGGAACAATTGACAAAAAGGAAGCAAAGGTCGAACAAACCCTAGCTGCAAGTCGAAATCAACCAAAAACTCAACAATAGAGTTGATTCGATCCTTGTAGAGTCGTGGATAAGCCTAATTGGCACCCATGGGAGCAGAAACAACCATCGATCGAACCAAAAACAGCCGCAATCACAAATTTTGGGAAAAAATTTGATCGGCGCCGAAAATTCCAAAAAATTATCAAACATGCTAGGAAAAAACTGGAAAAATCATGACATGGATTTTGAGAACCAGTCGATCATCTCTCGAAGAAAAAAGTTTTTTTTTTCTTAAAAATTACAAATTTAGAGAGAAAAAAGAAAAAAAGAAAAAAAAAAGAGAAAACACAATTACTTAGGATTTTTCTTTGATACCATGCTAAGATTGGTGTATGAACAAAGAACAATAGGAGAGAGTTGGGAGAGAATAGAAGAGAGGGTTATTCTGACGGTGAAAAAAGTGAGCACCCAACAATTAGGGTTAGCTCTCTTATCACAATTATTTATATAATAAGATAAGCATACCAAAAATACAATAACACCCCTAGCTTAACAAGGTGATATGAACTGATTGTGAAATTGCTTCTTTCACGAAGAGCTTTTATTGGCATTTTAGAAGACTTAATTTTTGACTTATCAAGGTTCTACCCCTTTGCCTCCACTCTTATAAGTAATTAACTGCTTGATTTATTGTTACACTAATTGCCTTATGGTTGTAAATGTGATCATAATTAATAACTACCTCCATGTTTTTATCTTAGCTGTAACATTTGTTTGCTTTGTATTGTCATCGAAATGAGCCTCAAGTTTCTCAAAATAGTTGATAAGCCTTGAAGTTTTTGATAAGCCTTGAAGTTTTTCAAAATACCTAGTGGAAATTCGAATTCAAGGACTTGAATTGTCTTGGAACCAAAGATCATTTCGTGTTTTATCAGTATTTTTTTAACTTTAAATGTCTTCCTTTCTTTGAGATTCACAAAGCGTAACAGATACTTAAAAAGGGTGACCTAGTGCAAGATGCTCCCGCTAGAACTGTCTTGGGTGGGCAAAATATGCACAACCTTACCCCCCCTTTTCTGGAAAGACTATTCAGTGACTCTGAACTTGCACCATGCTTTACCGTTGGGCCAAGCACCCCTTTAAACAATATTAAGTCACTAATTTTTTCAAAAGTTTAAACTGTTAGGAAATGGGCCTAACAATGTATATCAAGTTATCCAACGCTCTTCCTCACGTGCGGTCTTGTCTCGCACGTGGAGAAGCGAACAAATTGAACAAGTGCACTAACACACAGAGTGCACAACAAATATAATAAGAAAACACATCCCGAGATTTGAACCTAAGACCTCATGGAACTAGAGCTCTGATACCATGTTAAGCTACCAATATCCCAAAAACATAGGCTGTTAGGAAATTGGCCAAATAATGTATATCAAGCTATTTAACACTCCCTCTCAGTGCGACCTTGCCTCCCACATGGAGAGAAACAAATTAAATATGTGCATCAACACACACAGCGCACAATAACAAATATAACAGGGAAATACATATCACGAGACTTGAATTCAAGATCTCGTGAAACTAGCACTCTGATACCATTTTAAGTCACCAAGAAACAACTTGAGCTAAATCGTATAAACAATTAGTGCAGGTCATTAAATATGGCTTTTGTCTAAACGAAATGAAGACGCAGAACTACGACATCATCATCTAATTCTACTCTATCAAATTTCTAATGAACCGTATACATAGTTCTTGCAAAATCTATTACATTATAGCATCGACCTTTACATATTTTCACTCAACACGTAACCGAAATTCAATCTTTTCTTTACATCAAACACGACAATGAAGGTAACCCCAAAATTTCAAAAAGACTGCATTCGATTTCGGACCTCTTTGTGTGAAGGCGTAAAAACTTAGAGAGCTCTCCTCTCAACCACATCTTTGAATTGGGAAGCTACCACACTTAATCATCTCAATATAATCATCGAACAGATGAATAAGGGGCACAGGAGCGAGTGGGACTGCCAACCACTGAAAGTAGGCCACCATTGGCCGTTTCTTCCTCGTCAAGGAACATATCATCTGGAACCTTAAACGTCACGTGCAAACCAATGACGACCATTCCAATCAAAACAGAAACAAACACATTCAACCACACACAAGTCAAGACCAACGCAACGATCGTGATTGAACCGAGCGCAATCAACACCGCACGATTGTCAATGGTGTGATTGAAGACCGCGTGAGCCACGCGGCGAGGGTGGTGAGGATGACGATCATTGAGATTGGGTGCCAAAGGAGGCTGAGGAACCATACCAGCAACAGAAACATCGCGTAGTTCACTTGGAAGTAATTGAGGTTTTGCTTCAAGCAAAAGGTGGATTCGTCGACAGTGTAGGGACGAGCAGAGGACGACGGACTGCCGACGAGTTCGTGCTATGGGCGGCGTGTGGATAATAATGGTTGTGCGGTGGCCTTGGCCCTCGAGAAGATTCTGTCTCAGTGGGGTGGCGTTGATGAGAGAGCTGTATCCCGGCGATGGCGGGCAGTGGCGACGGTCTTGTCGACATTATTGAAGGTTTTGGGGTCCTGACGCCGATTCTGGATCTTGACGAGCGGGGGAGATGATTGAAATTTACGAAATTAGAAAGTTTAAGCTTATTCGCTAGAGATTTGTGGGAATACTTTACTAGAAAGAGAATATTGTAAAACCCTAATAGTAAGTGGGCAGAGGCCAGAGAGTGTCTTAATAACTTGATATACATTGTTGGACCCATTTTCTAATAGCTTAATCTTTTGGAAAATTTAGTGACTTAACATGGCATCAGAACTCTGTTTCCATGAGATCTTAGGTTCAAGTCTCGTGATGTGATTCTTATTGTGCTCTCTCTGTGTTGGTGCACTTGTTCAATGTGTGTTGGTGTCCTTGTTCAATTTGTTTGCCTCCCCATGTGCGAGACAGGGTCGTATGTGAGGGAGATTGCCAGATAGCTTGATATACATTGTTGGGCTCATTTCTTTATAACTAAAGCTTTTGAGAAAATTAGTGACTTAACAAACAATTAAGATTTACTTTTTTGGCAAAAATGTTTCACCATGTTGCTTCTAACCCGGATCTTTTTGGTGGTTAGACATTTTATTGTTCTTTCAGTCTCTTATCTTGCTAACTCATTGAGAACATATGTTTTATATGCAACACATTGGTACTTTGGAATTTTTTTTTTTGCCATTTCACCCTGCTGATTTGTCATCGTTATAGGTTTTGTAATGTCCTCCTCTCCCCCTCTCCCCCTCTGCTGATTTGTCATCCTTTATTCTTTTTAAATGTTAATTTTCTTGCCTTGCATTCTTTTTTTTTAAAAAATGTTAGAGATGTTAGAGTATACACTCCCACATTGCTTGGGTATAAAATGAGTGATCACTTAATATACTGTTGGGATTTATCCACCTGACAATTTAAGCTTTTAGGTTAGATACAAAATTTGTATATGGTATCAGAGCCCTAAGAGAAAAAAAAAGTATGCACCCTACCTCACGATGACAAATCTCAAAAAAAGGCTACATGATGATAAAACCCCCAAAAAGAGACTACACATGACAGACCTTAAAAAAGTTGTGATGCGGACAACATACAGGATGACAAAGTCTATGATAGAGTGCCTAGAGATATCATATGGTGGGCATTGGAGAGAAAGGAAGCGACAAAGGGTTACATTGATGTGATAAAAGACATGCATGATGGAGCTGCCATGACAATTAGATCACTTGTAGGAGAAACTCATTGAGAACATATGTTTTATATGCAACACATTGGTACTTTGGAATTTTTTTTTTTGCCATTTCACCCTGCTGATTTGTCATCGTTATAGGTTTTGTAATGTCCTCCTCTCCCCCTCTCCCCCTCTGCTGATTTGTCATCCTTTATTCTTTTTAAATGTTAATTTTCTTGCCTTGCATTCTTTTTTTTTAAAAAATGTTAGAGATGTTAGAGTATACACTCCCACATTGCTTGGGTATAAAATGAGTGATCACTTAATATACTGTTGGGATTTATCCACCTGACAATTTAAGCTTTTAGGTTAGATACAAAATTTGTATATGGTATCAGAGCCCTAAGAGAAAAAAAAAGTATGCACCCTACCTCACGATGACAAATCTCAAAAAAAGGCTACATGATGATAAAACCCCCAAAAAGAGACTACACATGACAGACCTTAAAAAAGTTGTGATGCGGACAACATACAGGATGACAAAGTCTATGATAGAGTGCCTAGAGATATCATATGGTGGGCGTTGGAGAGAAAGGAAGCGACAAAGGGTTACATTGATGTGATAAAAGACATGCATGATGGAGCTGCCATGACAATTGATCACTTGTAGGAGAAACAAGTGAATTCTCGATTACAGTAGGATAACACCAATGATCGGCTTTGAGTCCTTATTGCTTTGCCTCAGTTATGGATGAATTGACTAGACATATTCAGGATGATTCTGATAGTGTATGTTGTTTGCTGATGATATTGTTTTAGTGGATAAGACTTGGAGTGGAGTTAATGCTAAGCTAGAAATGTGGAGAGAAGCTTTGGAATCAAAAGGTTCCGAGTAAGTAAAAACAAAACTAAGTATATGAAATATAATTTTAGCAGTAATAAGAATATTAATAGTGAAAAAGTAAAGATTTAAACCAAGAGATACTTAAAAGTGAATATTTTTGTTATCAAGGTTTGATTATTAATAGAGATGGAGAGGTTGCAAATGATGTAACCCATAGAATTAAAGTTGATTAGCTCAAGTGGATGAGTGATTCCGGAGTTTTATGTGATCGACTGATACCTACAAGATTAAAAAGAAAATTTTATAGGGCAACTATTAAACGAACGATTTTATATGGGACAGAATGTTGGGCTGCTAAGAAAGATCACATAAATAAAATGAGTGTTGCAGAAACGAGAATGTTAAAGTGGATGTGTGGTAACCTTAGAAAATATAAAATTAGGAATGAAAAGATCCGTGGAATGGTAGGAGTCGCACTAATTGAGGATAAGTTGAGAGAAAATAGATTAAGGTGGTTTGGACACATGCAATATAGGCCAATTGATGCACTAGTAAGCAAAAGCGATAATATCATGAGTAATGAAAATATTAGGGGGAGAGATAGATCTAAATTGACATAGGATGCGGTATTAAGAAAAAATATAAATCTATTAAAACTAACTGAAGATGTGGCGTTTAACAGAGTAGAATGGCGTAAACAGATTGATGTAGCTGTCCCTAATTGGTTGAGACAAAATCTTAGTTTGGTTTGGTTATTCATTTTCCTTATAATAGTAAGATATTACATTATTTAGGGAATTATATTATTTAAATATTATTTTATGCCCTTTTCTAATTAATTAGGATATTATATAATTTTGTTTCCTTTTGTTAAGGATTCAAGTTTCTTTTTTTAAATTAGGATTTAAGCTGACAAATAAGATGGTCTTTCAATGTATTGAGCAGATTTTGATGAATAATTATTGAGTTGATAGTTTTGTGGTTTTTCTCTCCTCTTTCTGGCTTCTTCCCCTAATCTTTGTTGTTATCCTAATTCCTAATCCCTATTCTCCCTTTTCTTGATTGGTGATGCATTATTTGGTATCAGAGTCGAATCGATTTTTTGCCGTACCATCATTTTTTTTGCTATCTATTGAATCTAGTCATCTATTGGAATCTGGTCTTCATCTCCTGGAATCTAGTCCTCTTCGACTGCAAATCCTAGTCGACCAAAGCTTTGACTGCTCCACAACCCAACGACGCTGTCGTTACCATCGCACCGACTCTTACCGTCACAGAGCCACCTCCCAAACCCTAGCCGCCTTTGCCTCTTGCGCAGAACAAATCAGAGGAAGTCTAGACCCAGACACTTAGCCAACAGACCCGACTCGACCGACCTGTTTATTTGGATAGTTTGGTCCATCTTTTAGATCCAATCATTTAAGAAACCAGCCCAAAGGCCTAGCCCACCCTTTTTTTTAAAAACATTCAGGCCCAAGAAACCAGCCCACAAGTTTTTCTTAACAACATTAAAACCCCTAGCCCAAGCCCAACTGATAATTACCTAGCCCATCTAAACCCATCTTAGCCCAAGCCTTGAGCCATCGCTTTTCCTAGTTTATAACAGCCCAAGTAATAATTACCCAACCCAAAAAAGGAAAAAAACTTTCTATCTGATCCATTCCATTCATCCCCTCCTTTCTATAATGCCGCTACCTTCAACTTCTACTAAACCTGTTATACTCCATCGATGGTGCCTTTTGCCACACGAGATCTTGGCCATTAGTCGAAAACGATTTGTTTTACGACACGAATTCTTTACTAATTTTCCACACGACATCTTCACCATTAGTCGAAGATGATTTCTCTTACCACATGAATTTTTTCTAACTCCCATCAACCAAAAAATTTGTTGTTCCACCTTTGCACAACCTAGGGAACTCCAACAAGCACGGCTTTGAGCTAAAGGGTTTTTTTGAAGCAAAAAGAAAAAAAAAAAAGAGAAAAAAAGTAGTGTGTCCCAAAAAAAGTGAAAAAAAGAGTTCAACAAAAAGAAAAAAAGTGGAAAAAAAAGTAAAAAAAAAGTAGTCACTTTTATTTTACTTTCTTCTTGCACCTCTCACACTTCATGGAGTGGCCACGAATTAATAATTTTCATACATTTTTTTGGTGCACCAATCGAGTTTGTAAGATTATCTTTGATAAGAATATATTATGAATGCGGTATCCCAAAAAGGTGTCCGCCGACTGCACCTTATGCCTAGACCACACCCACAACCCTATCATTTGTTTTGGACAGATGACATTTCTTTTTCTGTCACCCAAAGGTGTCCAAAAAAATTCATAGAAGTAGAGGAATTCCTCCTTTTGGAATTGATACTTTAGATCCAGATAGACCATATCTTGTAAATTTTTTAATTTTTGTCAATTGACCTTTCTTTTTATCCTTTTTTGTGCTCCCTAATGACTAAACAATTGGATCTATTATAACGATAACTATCCTATTTCTTCTTCTTCTTTCTTTCTTTTTTCTTCTTTCGTGTGATGTGCTTCCCATGACTTGTTTGCATGTGCTATTTGGTCGTCTCTGGATGAACGGAGTTTCATGCTGCCTATCATGCAAAAACTAACATCATTACATTCGGGTGTAATGGTTGAACTATCTTGTTACAGCCTGCCCGTTTCAAACCAAATAAGGTATCCAGTGAGGTATTTTCCATCTCCCCACTTATTGAGCTACCATGTACCCCCATTACCCAGATCCCTTACCTTATGGTTCGACTCTTAAGTCACCTGATCATGTTCCTCTTTTGCCTTTTGACATAGCAACCTCAGATTTTCTTTTGCCGCCCATATCAAACAAGCATCTCTTAACAATCTTGAGTCCGCAGATGCTACTCTTTCTCTTTCTCCTCCTCCTCCTCAAGCTCCGACTGTGCACGACATACCTTTACAGCAAATGCTTCCATCACCAGCGGAATCTATTCAGCATGAGCATACAATTACTTTATCTTCTTCACCTACTGCTTCTCTCGTCAAAATCGACCAGATTGATTTTGTGGGTGTTGAAGATTTTCTGTGGGCTATCAAGCTTTGTTTTGTGGATCTTGTCAACAGTCTTACGCTTACGCTTCGCTGGAGTAACAAGAATTGGAAGCCGTTGACTTACACTACTTGATTATTTGGCATGGCCGCATCCACTTTCAGCTGAATTCGAGAACGGGTTCTTTTTCTTAGTAGAGGAGAATGATATGGACAACATATCAAATGACAACATATGGAATACAAAACATATGGAATTGTATTTTTGGATTTTATTCATTTTTCTTATATTAGTACGATATTACATTATGTAGGATTTTATTATTTAGATATTATTTACTTTCCTTTCCAGTTAATGAGGATATTACAAGATTTTGTTTCCTTTAGTTAAGGATTCAAGTTTATTTTTTTAATAGGATTTAAGCTTATAAATAAGATAGTCTTTCATTGTATTTGATGAAGAATAATTGAGTTGATAATTGTGTGATTTCTCCTCATTTTTCTGTCTTCTTCCCCTAATCTCTGTTCTTCTTCTAATTCCTAATCATCAATCTCCTTCTTCTTGATTGGTGCTGCATCAACATGAGCGGGAATGCTAGAAATGTTAAGAGTATACAGTTCCACATTACTTGGGTGTTAAATGGCCGATCACTTCATATAATGTTGCGATTTCTCTACCTAATAGTTTAAGCATATAGGTTGGATACAAAACTTCTACAAAAATTAATGATTTGTCTTGAGATATTATGTTATTGAGTTTTTTTTGGCAGTAGTAGACACGGTTGTTGATGTGTCTAAAAATAGTCACATCCCGCTTCAATAGGAGCATCAGTCAATTCTAATGGCATAACAATAAATTGGCAGTGCCCGTATCTAGTCCTAAATGCAGTTTAGGTACATCAGACTCCCTTACATTCAACTGATGGTATCATGATCTCAGGACAGTTTTAAAAAGTATTCTAGCCTTTTGTAACAGGTCAAACAAATTATCTATTCTAGGCAAAGGATATTTATTCTTAATGATGACCGGACCCTATTTAGTAGTCCATAATCACTACCCATTCTCAAGATATCTTCTTTCTTTTCACAAAACAGATCACCAAATCCCAACTTCGATACCAGGTCATCCATTCTGTTGATGTAAAAGTGACACTCGTGTTATTCCCTCCTAAAATGTGAGTTATATAATATTTCATAAGGTCCACATTCAAGCTCATGCTACAATGCGGATAAAAATGAATGAAGATGTATTATGTAACCTGACAATGCTGAGATCTACAATTTTCTAAATTTTTTCAGTTCATCTTTGACTTTGATCTATGTTTTTTCCAGCAGCTAGGCATATAAGTGTATAATGTACTAAACTAATATATTATATATTTACACAAGGGTATGGTTCTGGCATGTATAGAGAAGACAAGGAATTGTCTTGTTGAGTAATTTTAGCGTAAACAAATGAATTGAAATGGAGTACTACCACAAGGACAGGGACTGGTTTAGTGTGAAGAACTAAGATTCCCATGCTATGAGTTCATGCTGTCAATAAATTAGGTTAACCTCTGTTGTTGTGATGAGGCACTTCGGAGAGTAATCTGTTAGGCACTTTGGAAATTAATCTGTTATCTTGTTGGTTTCTTTTTTGTCTCCTTAATTTTTTATGATATTTGATCCACAACAAGGAAAACTTCAAAAATTGAACCTATTTGTCTAGGCTGATGATTGAAGGATATTTTACTCTTTCTCAGATTTTGCACTCTTCACATTGTTAGTCAATTCTTCCGTATTGACTTAGGGGTTTTTTAGTCTGTCTTTTTTTCTCCTTTTTTAGTTCAATTTGCACTCTCTCTCTTTCTCTCTCCCTCTTGTTTGGGGGAGTGGGGTTCAGTAGAGATGAAACGAAAATGAAACTAGGTGTCATGAATGGTTGGCACCCTTCTTTAGTCTACAAGAAGGTTAACAGATGGTCTTTAGAGCTTGAAAATGGGGAACTATTTGATGAACTCTTGGGCCAATTGCAGGCTCTCTGCAGTCCCAGATCCCCATCGAGCAGTTCCTGGCGATTTTCTAGGAGATTTTCATTAATATACTCATCTGAACCTCATTCAAAATGGTCCTTGGCAGTTGGTGCATTTTATTGTCAGTAGACTCACCTTAGCCCCTCTTTCCAGGGAGTAAATGGATGGTAGTTTATGTTGAAAATTATCACTCCATTACTTGCTTGGCATTAGGCAACATCTTCACGGAACTTTCAGTACTGGAGGATGTCTTCTTTATTTATTTATTTTTAACAACAACAATGTACTAACACAATGTCCATCTTATTCGTTCACTTTTGTACTTAGTGAGTGTTCTTTACTTCTTGGCCAGAGGCCATCATTATCATATCTCTGATCTCTGTTCGAACCTATCCTAGGTGAAGTATCAGAATCAAAAGAGATGGATGTCATCAGGTTTGTGGTTCTCATTAATTTCATTGTATGCGAAGAGTGATTCAGGGGAACCATTAAGACTGAATTATCGCCCTGGATCTGGTTTTGTTGATATCTCCAGTGCTTCTGATAGTGGGCAAGCACTTTGGAGAATACTTTCTTATAAGCCCAACAGTTACGAGGATGATCTCAAGCCAGAGTCCTACAGCTTTATGGCCAAGAATGCATTTTACCTTGTGAACAAGAAGATTGACCGTGCCGTTGCTTTTGTTGACGGCGTTCCGGAGTTTGTGAGTAAGCCTGGAAATCCTTTCAAGTGGAAAGTCTTTCATGATTATCCTCTCGCACGTGTTGTGTTGCAAGATAGTTACTCACTGGAAGCTGCTGGAACTAGTCTGAAACAGAATTTACATGTGGATAGAGAGAATGCCTCTGCCAAATCTGGAAATCTTCCTAGTATTGATATTACAATTGACAAGATCATTTTAACCATTGTTCATGAACTTCCAGATACAAGGGAAACATTTCCACTCCTTCAGGCATCCATCAGTACCATTGAATTCATTCTACAAATTCTATTTTCTAAGGCGAGGGTTATAAGCACGTTAAGTTTTGTGCTATACTACTTTGATGCCCAAAGTAACATGTGGTGAGTGTTCATGCTGTATAAAATAGTAGCACTCCACTTTTGAATGATTTTGTGCCTACTCTCTGAAATTTTAGCTCCAATAGATTTACATGTCTAATGAATATGTTTCCATTTGTTCTCATCCATCCATAATATGTTTTCATTCTTTCTCCTTGTATCTGTAATAATGCAGGAGAGATTTCATTCACCCAGTTGAACTGTGTGTTTTCTATCGCTCTCGGTTCCAAAGTAAAGGCTCAGAAATTGGCCCAAATAGGGTACTTGCTCATTTTTATGCTAACATGAAAGAGGTCAGGGCCATGATTAACAATTTTAGTGCCAGTTAAGTATTTCTATTATTGCTTACTATGTTCAACATGAACTCATATCTTCGCTTATTGGCAGTTCAGGATGTCAGTAACTGAGCTTTCATTGGACGTACTTCTCGTTGTGATTGGAAAATTGAATTTGGCAGGTCCCTATGCAATAAAAACCTCCAAGATTTTGGCTAACTGCTGCAAGGTTTGTACTTCTTGATGTAATAAGTTCATATGAAATGCTTTGCGTTATTTAATATTTGTGAACTTAGGTTTTGTCTGATGGGCATATGCATTTTTGTGCTTGTACTTGCATCTGTTTTGTGCATGCATGCCTTGAACTATATGTTCACATTCTCTGTTTCTAGCGTAGGATTGAACAATAATCTTGTAAAAATTTCATGATATGATTCAAGCTTCACGTTCTTATCTTCTTTTTGGATGGAGAATTTTGCAAGCGGGACAGTAAAATTGGAAGGGTAGAGATATAGTAGGAAATATACATTGTTGAGGGTTACTTATGTCTATATTGTAATGGATGGTTTAATATAAATAGTTAGAGGAGATAACCTTTTAGGTTAAACTCTCTTATTCTTTTAGTGAAAGTGTAAAGAAAGTAGCTTTAGGGTTTTTGGAAAAAGAGAAGAGAGAAGATAAGATGAGAAAATTAGGGTTTAAGAACTTAATTAATCTTCTCTCATTTACATCTATTTATATTAAATGAATATACAACATAGTGACACAAATACCCTTAATAAAGAAAAGAAAGACTCTAACACTTACCCTCAAGCTAGAATATATAGGTAAAATACGCCTAGCTTGGAAGACAAGTGAAAAAAAGACGAATGAGTCAAGGGTTTAGTGAAGATATCGCCAATCTGATCGCCCGAACAAATGTGAGGAGTGATAATCCGTTTTTGTAACAACAAGTCCCGGATGAAGTGACAATCAATCTCAATATGTTTGGTCCACTCATGAGATATCGGATTATTTGCAATAAAAATCGCGGCTTGGTTATCACAAAACATTTGCATTAGGAGAGGAGTAAGCCCAAAATCAAGTAGTAGAGAGCGGACCCACAACAGCTTGGAGGCGGTATGAGCCATACCACGATACTCAGTTTCAGTACTTAAGCGAGCTACCATAGATTGCTTTTTACTTTGCTAGGCGACAAGATTGCCAGCAATGAAGGTGCAGTATCCCAATGTTGACTGCCGATCAGAACGACTAACAGCCAATCAGCGTCATTGAAGCCAACAATAGACAAAGTTGTCACAGGTTGATATAATAAGCTGCGACCAGGAGCACTCTTCAAATACTATAAGATACGACAAACATCATAATGAGGCTGACAAGGGGAATGCATAAATTGGGTAACCACCCAACAACATATGTAATGTCGGGGTGAGTAACTGTGAGATAGATGAGTTTACTAACTAAGCGACGATAGCGACCAATGTCAGAAAAGAGAACGCAAGATTCAACATCAAGCTTGATAGTGGAATTCATAAGAGTATCAACCGGACGAGCACCAAAGAAACCAGTCTCAGAAAGAATGTCAAGGACATACTTGCGTTGGGATAAAGAAATGCCGCGAGAGGAATGAGCAATCTTAATCCCAAGAAAGTAACGAAGTAGGCCCAAGTCCTTGGTATGAAATTGTTGAGCCAAATATTATTTCAAAGCAGCAATACCAGCCGAATTATCGCCGAAAATAATAATGTCATCAACATAAACAATCAACTCAATAGTACCGGCCGAAGAATGATGAACAAATACTGAGTAATCAGATGAGGAACGTTGAAACTCATACTCATGGACAATAGAATTGAAGCGATCAAACCAGGCACGAGGAGATTGCTTCAGATCATATAGCGCCTTGCGTAAGTGACAAACAAGATTCTCATTGCCAGGCACAACATAGCCATGTGGTTGAGCCATATAGACTTCTTCATATAGATCACCGTAAAGAAATGCGTTCTTAATATCAAGTTAATATAAAGGCCAAGAACGACTAACTGCAACGGAGAGGAGAGTGCGAACAAAATTAAGGCGAGCCACCGGTGAAAAGGTCTTCAAATAAATCAACTTCATAGGTTTGAGTATAGCCTTGCCACGTGCCTTAAGACGTTTGATAGACCCATCGGGAAGATATTTGATGGTATATATCCAACGACAACCAATTGTGTTTGCTGGGAGGAAGAGGAGTAAGCTCCCAAGTGTGATTCTGATGAAGGGCACTCATTTCTTCATCCATAGCTTGCTTCCAGCCAGATACAAATAGAGCTTGCTTATGAGAAGTGAGAAGAGAAACAATAGATAAGGCAATAGTAAAGGAAAGAAAGTAAGAAGAGACACGAGTAAAGCAAACAAACTGTGGAATAGGGTGTTGAGTATAAGTACGTTTATCTCGACTTAATGCAATGGGTAACCATAAGTCATCATCACGAGAGGGGGACAAAGCAGGAGCCTCCGACAGAGAAGATGCTAGGTCGGGCCAAAAAAACAATGGGCCGATCGCGGGAACGCTGATATGCCTGCACGGGGCGAGACGAGGGCAACGACATAGGAATAGGTAAAGTCGGAGACTCCCTCTCAATGCAATAAAGAAGGTTAGTGCATAACTCTTGACCAGGCGAGGAAAAAAAGTAGACTCAAAGAAGGTAACATCAGCATTGACAAAGTAGTGATGAGACTCATGAAGATAACACCTATGCCCTTTTTGAGTTTTAGAGTAACCGAGAGACACATTTACGGGTCCGAGAGCTTATTAGGGTTGGGATCGAGAATATGAACAAAAGCAACACACCCAGAAACTCGAGGAGTAACAGAGAAATGAGATGAGGCAGGGTATAGGAGGAAAAAAGGAGACTTCTAACGAAGGACAATAGAAGGTAACTTAGATTGATTTTTTGATTTTTTATCAAAAATAGGCCAGCATATGTGAAAAGTCATCGACAAAGATAATAAAATACGAATATCCATTAAAAGTAAGAGTTCGAAAAGGACCCCAAATATCTGTGTGGGCTACATCAAAAGACTCAAACACACGACTATGACTACTACGAGGAAGCAAACTATGGTGATGCTTGCCGAACTGACAAGCGTCATATTCTAAACTAGACACGGAGTGCAAAGATGGAATAACTAACTTCAATTTGTCCAATGAGGGATGACTGAGGTGAAGATGCTACTGAAGTGGAGAGACAAAAGCACTCAATGCAGATGCAGGGGGAACGAGACGATGGTGCAGTATCCAAGTAGTATAGACCATCTTTCTCATATCCCGAACCATTCATCTTATGAGTCTAGAGGTCTTGAAACACACAAGGAGGAGAAAATGTTATCGAACAATTGAAGGTTTTAGTTAATTGACTAATAGATAGCAAATTAAAAGAAAAATCGGGAACAAAAAGACTCGAATGTAAAGACAAAGATGAGGTTGGATGAAAGACACCTTGCTCATTTATTGGACGAGACGAGCCATCAGCTAAGACAATATGATGGTGAGTGCGAGTCAAATTAGAAAACAAGGAGGGATAACCAGACGTATGAGAAGTGGCACCAGAATTTATGACCTAGGTGGGAGAAGAAACAACAGCACATGCAATGGTACCTGAGCTTGCTAAAGTAGTAGTAGAAATGGAAGGATAAGGAGTGCGTAAAGTCTGAACCAGCTGACTAAGCTAGGTGGTGAGTTTCATGAGAATTAGATGAAGATGCATCCGGACTGCTAGAGGAGATACGCTGCGATACTGAAGAGTCTTTTCAGTGACATGATAAGCAGAACTGGGCTTACCATATTTCTTCCAACAGTATGGTTTTGTATGATTAGTGCCACCACAATTATCATACTTCCGATCACCCCAATTACCGGATCGACCACCACCATGTGAGCCACCCCTTGAAAAACGACTGTTGCGACCACTTTGACTGTTACTACGACGCCACAAGTAGAGACTAAAGTTGAAGCCTCAAAACTAGGAAGATGAGGGCACGACATAGTGGATAAGTGGCCCAAGGACTAACGTAAGAGCCGATAATATGCATTAGCAGCAATAGATAAAGTCTCACTAGAAGAGATATGATCTTTGAACCCCCTCTAGTCAGAGTCCAAATTTGAAAAAAGAGAGGTAACCATAAAGTCCTAATGGTGTTGCTGTTGCACTATATCCGTAGTGAGAGGGCGGTGTTGCAACAGTTGATCCCACAAACTCTTCAGATTGCTATAATATTCAGCGAGAGGCTTACCAGATTGCTTAGTGTTGAAAATTTGTTCATACAGTTCATATACTCGAGAAACGTTACTCTGGGTAGAGAAAGAGTCTGTAAGTGAATCCCAAATCTTTTTGGATGTATCATAAAATTCGATAGTAATGGCAATATAGGGCTCCAAACTTTGCCATAACCAATCCATAACGATTGAATCTGTACTTTTTCCCTGTCCACAAGTTTAGAATCACCAGTTGCTGGGGAAAGATCGGTAATATAACTCAACCGTCTCTTTCCTTTAAGAAAGACTTTAAAAGAATGAGCTGAAACCAAATAATTCAGTCCATTTAAATATTTAGAGGTAACACAGTGGGGTAAATCATCATCTTTAAGGTCAAAGGATTTTTCCTTAGCCATCGCTACTGAACCCTTTATGAAGTACCACAAGTTGAAATCTAAGAGAAACCAAACCAGATCCAAAGCAAGAACCAGAAACATGCCAAAACAACAAAAAAGGACAAACGATGTTGAGGGACTGTCGACTGTGGTGGCAAACTAGACTGGAGATGTTGGGAACCAAGAGCACTCCAAAGAATCACGAACCAAGGGTGCGCGAACCAGAAATCGTCAACTAGAATAGAGGTCGCGAACCAAGAGAACTCACCAAAAAATCTAATTGAGGTCACGCGAACCAGAAATTGTGACTAGAGGGGTCTCCAACTGAAGAAGAGGACGAAATGCACACGGATCTGGATGAATACCACCAAATCAAGCACAAATCAGAACAAATCAAGCACATATCATTACCAACATGATGTTTCAGCACTGATGGAGTGGATTCGGCACCGATAGGGTCGATCTGGATGATTGAAACCCATAGTGGACTGGTCGCGACATCATGGCTGATCTAGGGTTTTAAAAAAAATTGAGCTAGGGTTTTGCCGACTTCAAAGGCTTCAAGTAATGGTTTCATAGGTGTTGTGACCTTCAAAGGCTAGGGTTTTGTTTACTTCAAGATTTTGAGGAATGGCTTCACAGGTGTTACGAAGTTTATAGGCTATGGTTTCGTCGACTTCAAGGCTCCGAGGAATGGCTTTGCAGGTGTTGCGACCATCTTATTCTTCAAGCTAGGGTGTCGTCGACCTTCAAGGTCCATATGGCCAGTAGCGTCATGCTGACGTTATTGTACGGAAGATGACGTTAACACGTCGTTTCTACCTCACCATGCATTTCAAAATAATAAAAAACAGTTCTAGGGTTGAATCGATACTCTGATACCAAGTGAAAGTGTAAAGAAAATAGTTTTTTAGGGTTTTTAGAGAAAGAGAAGAGAGAATGATGGAAAGAAATTAGGGTTTAGGAACATAATCAATTATTTCTCTTTGACATTTATTTATATTAAATAAATATATGACACAATGACATAAATACCCTTAATACAAAAAAGAAAGACGAACAGTTTTAAATTACGATATTGGCCAGAGTAACGGTTGCAGTCGTGTGTAATAGGTATCGGGAGAATCAATCAATCTATAACGGGAATTGGTAACCGCGCTCGTGGTTTTTAATTCAAGCGCTAGTAAATGATATAAACTCATTGACAAGTATATCCTAAACTTATTTATTACAAATTGAATATTTACAAATATTTTTAATTAACATTTTGATACTTAACTTTGAAGATGAAAATAAAGTTCTACAGACGTAAGCAAAGCTAAATTGTTAGGTAGTTTGAGGTCATGTATCAAGAGTATTGGCCGATACAGGCCGATACATCATTTATACGCAATACGTATTGACTATATCGGTCGATACTCTAGGGGTTTTCTACAACTCCGATATCAGAGTGCGTATCCAAATCGTATGTTTGAGGTACCGTTATGTAACGGTATTGAAGATATTTAAAATCATACCGCCACCACTAACTACCACAACTGCTATCATCATCATCATTTTCAAAATCGCAACAAAACCACCATTACTTCCGCACCTCTAACACTACCACAACTGCTATCATCATCATTTTCAGAGTCGCAACAAAACATAGGATTTTTCTTTTGCGTGAAAAATATTTGTTTGCAGAAAATATTTTTCTAATAAAAATGTTTGCGTTGAAACAAATGGAGTGCTAGTGTAAGTGTGACTTGAAATTACAACAAGAGGAACCAAGACAGGGCCAAAGTTTGTATTGTTTCATTTTCATCCCGTATTTTTTTGAGCAACAACAAGATGAAAATAAAAAATGTAATGGGGCAAGGGTCTTAAAATAATAATTTACTAATGATGGGGATCACACGAGACCAAAAATTCAGCACACATGTCAGACGGGGCCGAATGAAGAATTGATTTATTTGACTTGCTTTAATTAGAAAATTGATTTATTTAACTTGCTTTAATTAGGCATAATGTCGAACTTTATTTATGGAATTTTCTCTTTTTGTGGGATTTGATTTTCTATTCTCCTTCCTTTATGTTGGGGTTTGATTTGCTTTCTATATTTACAGATTTTGTTCAGCCTATAAATATAAGGCCTAATAATGTATTGGGTACGTTTTGAATGAATGAAAATTGAGTCTTTGAATTTGGTTTGTTAATTTTTTGTTCTTCAGTTTTTAATTCTTTATTTCGTAGGCCGTCCGACATTAATTGGTATCAGAGCAAATATCGATTATGCAATTTGACAGAGAAGAAGGAACAGTCTCGTTGAGCATCAGCGCCGCCCACTTAACTCGCCACCGCCAACCCTCTCGCTGTTGCCACACGCATGAACCATCATCGTCAGCACGTCGTCGTCAACGAGTCATCGTCTCCTCACGTCATCATGACCTCTGCCATTGCGAAGGTGACCACCAACTCTAGTCGCCTCCGCCTTCAGTCGCGACCACCAGTCGTGACATCGTCCCCGCCACCTACCTCACCTTCGCCGTCATTGATCATCGGAGCCTCTGCCACTAGTTGCGACCATCAAGTCACACCTTCGACACCAGAGTCGCTGCCACAACCTCTTGCCATCGCCGCTGCCACCAAACTCGCCTTCGCCGCCATTGATTCTTCGACGTCTCAGCCATGAGTTGCAATCATCAGTTACGCCTTCGATGCCAGAGTTACTGCCACCAAAGTCGCTGTCGTAACACCCCGTCTCCGTCGTCGTCACCTCTTGTCGTCGCAGCCTAAGACACCGTCGCCCTCCATCGCCTTTGTTGCCTCCGTTGCACCCACCCAAAAGATTGAAACCCTAGCTTTTTTCCCCTTTGTTGTGCTACTAGCATCCCACTAAATCCAAACCCTAATTTTCTCCGTTAGTTAACCTGTGTGTCAAGAAGAACAAGCCCAAAACCCATTCCCTTTAAACCCGACCCAACTCTTTTTTTTTAATTTTAAAAAACCTAGCCCTTTAAACCCAACCTTTAAAATAGTCAAACCTAAAAAAAAAACTAAAAAAAAAGAACTCTTGCACTTTGAGGACACCTCTTTGCTACTGGCAGAACCTATGACTATCCGTGATTTAGTTGACCAAAACAAACTTCCTTGGAACACAGGGTTGTAACGACCTGACTTTTTACATGACAACGATATTGTCTGCTTTGAGCAAAAGTTCTCACGATTTTGTTCTTCCCAGGAGGTCACCTATCTTTGTATTTTTCCAACGTAAGCACGCTTAACTGCAGAGTTCTGCTAGGGTCTCTATTACCTGGAAAAAAGCCTCGTTGAATGTAAGGGTCCAAGGTTTTTCCTTTATAGTCTAGGAACTCCCTCTCCTTTTTCGATTTGGGATACTAGGATATTACAATCCACCCCCCCTTAGGGCTGCACGTTCCTGTGTAGTAGCCTGCCAGTCGTTTATCGACCCGCTCACTCAGTTGCCCGTCCACATGTCACCCAAGACGGTAGGGGCCCACACTCAAAGGTGGGGAGAGTCAGCTCTGATACCATCTGTAATGACCCGACTCTTCACATGGCAACGATATTGTCCGTTTTGGGCAAAAGTCCTCATGATTTTGTTCTTCCCAGGAGGTCACCCATCCGTGCATTTCTCCAACGTAAGCACGCTTAACTGTGGAGTTTTGTTAGGGCCTCTATTACCTGGAAAAATGCCTCGTTGAATGTAAGGGTCCAAGATTTTTCCTTTATAGCCTAGAAACTCCCTCTCCCTTTTTGATTTGGGATACTAGGATATCACAGGGCTGATACTCTAAAAGAAAACATGACCACCACTCAAGACAATATGCATGCCATGTAAACTCTCATGACCAACTTCAAGGCCAAATTTGATGCCTTTGATACACTGATGCGTCAAATAATATCGAGGCTCAAAGTCCGTAGACAACATACTGAATTTCACAAAGAACTCCGCCTTGAGGTTACTAATTTGGTCGTCCATCAAGTCTATCAGCTAATCGAACAAGGGTTTGCCATTAGGGACGAACACTTGGGCAAGAGACCGCTTGACGGGGTTTTGATTGATTACCATGTCACCACCCCGCCACCTGCTGCCGGTTGCCTACCTGTCCCTCTCGTTCCATCGACCCATTCCTCTAGCCCCTCAACCATTCCTCATTCACCTCAAGTCTACTTAGGACCAGAGGTTCTCGCTACCTAAGATCGACCCCACTTGCTTCGCCCATCCTACCTTGAGTCAGATGATATCAGTAGGAGAGTTAAAGTGGATGTTCCTTCATTCGACGGATCCCTCGACTCTAGTGTTTTCATAGATTGGCTGCATGCATTAGAAGATTACTTTGATTGGTACAGAATGACCGACGACAAAAGGGTCCTCTTTGCTAAGATGAAACTTGTTGGCTCTGCCAAAATTTACTGGTAATGAGTACAGAGGGACCTCACCCTTTTGGGGGAAGCGCCACTCACTCGTTGGGACGACATGCGTCGAAAATTGGAAGAAGAATATCTCACTACGAGCTATCGCAAGGAACTAATAAACCAGTGGCTTAACTTGAAACAAGGTTCCTTAAGTATAACTGATTATATTGCCAATTTTGAGGTATTAATGTTGCGTTGCGAGGTTCAAGAGGACCAGTGGATTCAAATCACCAAATTTATTAATGGGTTATGACCTGAATATCATAAAGATCTCAACATGCACTTTCCACATACTTTAGAGGATGCTTATCATTTAGCTAGGGACCTCGAAGGTTATCTTGGATTCACTAGTCAATGCAGACTTGCCTCACAACCTGGAGCGGTATTCCCCACTAGACCATTTGATCGATTTAAGGGAGGAGTACCATTTCAAATTTGAGGGCCTGCCTGCTCCTTCCCAGTCTCGTGAAAATCACCCACCGCCTATAATCTCTAGAGGCCATTACAACCCCAATCAAGGAAACCTGCCTCAACCTAATGTGCCTTAGAACTAGGAATCATCCTGTGATATCCTGGTATCCCACATCGAAAAGGGAGAGAGAATTCCTAGGCTATAAAGGAAAAACCTTGGGCCCTTACATAGCAACGAGGCATTTTCTCGAGTAGGAGAGACCCTTGCAGAACTCAGTTAAGCGTGTTCACGCTGAAGTAATGCAAGAATGGGTGACCTACTGGGAAGAACAAAACCATGAGGACTTTGCCCAAAACAGACAATATTGTTGCCATGAGAAGGGTCGGGGTGTTACAAGTGGTATCAGAGCCGACTCTCCCCATCTCCGAGTGTGAGCTTCTGCCGTCTTGCGTGACATGTGGGCGGGTCGATAAGACTGGCGGGTTACCGGAGCTGGCAGGCTACTGCACGGGAATGTGCAACCCTAAGGGGGGTGGATTGTGATATTTTTGTATCCAACATCAGAAAGGGAGAGATTTTTTAGGCTATAAAGAAAAAATCTTGGACTCTTGCATAGCAATGAGGTTTTTTCCCAGGTGGTAGTGACCTTAGCAGAACTCAGTTAAGCGTGCTCATGCTGGAGTAATGCAAGGGGGGGTGACCTCCTAGGAAGAGCAAAACCGTGCGGGCTTTTCCCAAAACGGACAATATCGTTGCCATGAGAAGAGTCGGGGTGTTACACATCCTCTAACCTTCGTAGGGGTAATCCACCTATCGAGTGCTATCATTGTCATGGCATAGAACATATCTCTGCGCGTTGCCCGCATCGTACCTTGACTATAGGAGAAGGAGAGCCACAACACGAAGATAACGAGTCTCAAGTACTTGAACACTTAGAACCTTGTGACCCTAGAGAGGAGATTTATGGGGGGTGGCAACCCCCTGATTTTAGCCTTCATGTGATGCGATGCATTGTGGCTATCCCTATCGATACTGACACTTGGAAGCGCACCACTATTTTTCACACTTATGTAAAGTGTGGCGGTAAGATTTGTAAGCTCGTTATTGATGGAGGAAGCTCCATGAATGTGGTGTCCAAATCGGCTGTTGGTAGATTGTAACTCTCCCTCGAGCCTCACCCTCGACCATATTGAGTTGCGTGGGTAGATAAAACTTCTTTACCCGTTTCCAAGTGTTGTCAAGTACCCGTTCAGATGGGTCCGTATTCTGCTACCATTTTATGTGACGTCCTGCCTATGGACATTGCACATGTGCTTCTAGGTCGCCTTTGCCTTTACGACATAGATGCCCAAAGCTTCGGTCGGGAGAATACTTTTGTTTTCCTCCATAATGGGCAGAAAATCTTGTTAAAACCTGCCAAACCTAGTGAAATAGATAAGGTTATGACCGATAAAGCTTAACGCCAGGCCCTAAGTACGCACGACCTCACCTGCTAACTCGTAGAGCGTTCTCCCTGGAAAGTAGGGACTCGGGCATGCATCTCGCCTTAGTATGCAAAGGTGAGATTCAGTTTTCTCATGACTTGCAAAATTTTTCACCCTTTGAGATTGGACAATTGTTGCTTTACTTTCAAGATGTGACACCAGATGAATTATCAAATGAGTTGCCCCCTATGCGAGATATTTATCATGCTTTGACTTGGTACATGGTTCGCAATTACCTAATCTTCCACACTATCGGTTGAATCCTAAGAAGCGTCTTAAGATGAATCGACAGATTAGTGATCTCTTAGAGAAGGGTTACATCCAGCCTAACCTTAGCCCTTGTGTCGTGCCAACTCTTTTAACTCCGAAGAAAGATGGGTTGTGGCAAATATGC
This sequence comes from Heliamphora exappendiculata, assembly GCA_034768845.1. Classification (NCBI taxonomy): domain Eukaryota; kingdom Viridiplantae; phylum Streptophyta; class Magnoliopsida; order Ericales; family Sarraceniaceae; genus Heliamphora; species Heliamphora exappendiculata. The sequence goes on from JAOTRH010442771.1 coordinate 28,403, forward strand.
GTATAGATAGCAGAGCGATCAATAGGATCACTGTAAAATATTGGTTCCCCATTCCCAAACTTAACTCTTAGTACCAAGAGTTAAACTCTTGCTAGCAAGAGTTTATCGTTGAAATCCCACTAACCCCTTTGAAGGACGTTTAAATATTTTTATATAGATAATTGATAGACCAACTGGACACTTGAATTCTTGACATCTTGCTCCACTTTCTCAGAGTGCAAGATATGAAGCAAAACAGTTTTTTTTTTCAATGTAGAAAATAGTCATAAAATATGGAAAATGCAGCCAGACGACCTATTAGACCAAATGGCTGACTCCCAGTGGTATTCCAAAATTGACTTGCGTAGCGGGTACCATCAAATCCGGATTTGTCCTGGTGATGAATGGAAAACTGCATTCAAAACCCAAGATGGGTTATATGAGTGGTTAGTTATGCCATTCGGGCTATCTAATGCTCCTAGCACCTTCATGAGGGTCATGACCGAGACTCTTTGCCCTTTCATAGGCGAGTTTTTGGTGGTATACTTTGACGACATTCTCATCTACAGTGGCTATCTAATGCTTCTAGCACCTTTGTGGGTTTGCTCTCTTTTTCGGGATTTTGGCATTTCTACACTTCCTATGCGAATGTTTTGTGACAATCAGGCCGCTATTTTTATTGCTAATAATCCAGTGTTTCATGAGCGCACTAAGCACATTGAAGTTGATTGCCATTTCATTTGGGATTTGTTGCTGCATAAATAGATTGTCACACCTTATATCCGTTCTGAAGACTAATTGGGTAATAATCTTACGAAGCTGCTGCCACGTTCTACTTTTCATCGTATGCTTATCAAGCTGGGCCTGTTTGATATTTATGTTTCAGCTTGAAGGGGAGTGTTGAGAGTTTATTAGTTTAATTCTTTTCTACTTTTACTTTATTTCCTTAATAGGATTCTTGTACTTATCTTTATCTTTGACCTAATAATATACAAATGATATGCAGGTGAAGGAGGCTAATCAACCTCCCTAAACTCTTTCTTCTCATCTCTTTTCTTCTTTCCTATCTCTCCTTCTTCCTTTTTCAAACCCTAAATCCATTTTTTACTATTCAACTATCTTCGTTAAGTATTCAACATTCTCAGGTATGCTAAATTATATGTCAATCTCAAGAAATGCTATTTTATGTTGACCCATGTTCTCTTCTTAGGATTTACTGTTTTCGCACTAGGTGTCGGGGTTGATACCGACAAAGTCAAGGCTATCCGGGAATGGCGAGAACCCACTTCAATTCATGCGGTCCATAGTTTTCATGGGTTAGTCACCTTCTATAAGCGCTTCAATAAGGGTCTTAGTACCATAATGGCTCCCGTTACTAATTGTTAAAGAAACGAGAGTTTAAGTGGACAGTTGCTGCTGCTAAAGCTTTCAATGAGATTAAGCAGAAAATGACTCAGGCGCCCGTTTTATGGCACCTTGACTTTTTCAAGGTTTTCAAGGTTGCGTGTGACGCTTCTGGGGTTGGTATCGGGGGTGTCTTGAGTCAAGAAGGCCATCTGATCGCCTACTTTAGTGAGAAATTCAATGATGTTAAACTACGGTATTCTACCTATGATAAAGAATTTTACGCTGTGGTACAAGCCTTACACCATTGGTGGTATTATCTTTTGCCGCAAGAATTCGTCCTGTATTCAGATCATCAAGCACATAGATTGCATTCACAGAAGAAGCTTAATGCTTGCCATGCTGGTTGGGTCGAATTCCTCCAATAGTATACTTTTGTTCTTAAGCATCACGCCGATGTTGAGGACAAACTTGTGGATGCTCTTAGTCGGATTACCGTCATTTTGCAGTCTATGGATGCCTACGTTGTAGGCTTTGATCGGATGAAGGATGACAGTTGTCTTGATTTGGGCACTATTTTTCATGCAGTTCTCTATGGCAACCATCATGATCATGTTGACTACATCATTAAAGATGGTTACTTATTTTGGGGGACTAGATTGTGCATTCCGCGTACATCGCTCCGGGACTTTTTAGTGTGGGAATTACATGTGGGTGGTTTAGTAGGACATTTTGGTCGGGATAAGACAATAGCCTTGGTGGAGAATAGGTTTCATTGGCCGACTTTAAAATGGGATGTCGCTCGGGTTGCATCCCAATGTTGTACGTGTCAACTCGCCAAGTCTAGGAAAAACAACACTGGTTTATACACTTTTCTTCCCGTTCCACATGAACCTTGGAAAGATCTTAGTATGGATTTTGTCCTTGGGTTACCTCGAACAGCTCGGGGCGACGATTCCATCTTTGTTGTTGATCAATTTTCAAAGATGGCCCATTTCATCCCCTACAATAAGTCCACAGATGCCTTCCATATCACTAGGTTGTTTTTCAAAGAGGTAGTGCGCCTTCATGGGATACCTGCTTCAATCATATCTGACCGAGATGTCAAATTTGTCAGTTATTTTTGGAAAACCCTTTGGAAGTTTTTTGGCACCAATTTGAAGTTTTCCTCTGCCTTTCACCCTCAAACTGAAGGACAAACTGAAGTCGTTAATCGTAGTTTGGGTGCGCTCCTTCAGTGTCTAGTAAGCGAAAGTTGGGTAATTGGGACTTATTACTACCTCTCGCAGAGTTTTCTTTTAACACTTCCGTCAATAGGTCGACGGGTAAGAGCCCTTTTGAAGTTGTTCATTTGTTTGATGCCTCGCTAGCCTCTCGACCTGATCTCTCTGCCACCCGATTCCCGTCCTTCTAAATCGGCTGAGTCTTTTGCCCAACACATTCGTGACACGAGGCTGAAAAATCAGCACACATATGTTAGATGGGGCCGAAGGAAGAATTGATTTATTTGACTTGCTTTAATTAGAGAATTGATTTATTTAATTTGCTTTAATTAGACAGAATGCCAAACTTTATTTATGAAGTTTTCTATTTTCATGGGATTCGATTCTATAGCCTCCTTTCTTTATGGTAGGATTTGATTTGCTTTCTATATTTACAGATTTTGTTTAGCCTATTAATATGAGGCTTAGTATTGGGTACGCTTTGAATGAATAAAATTGAGTCTTTGAATTTAGTTTGTTAATTTTCTGTTCTTTAGTTTTTAATTCTTTATTTCGCAGGCCGTCCGGCATCAACTAACCTTAGAAAGAGAGAGTATGAATAAGAATGAGAGATGACATGATATCTAAAATAACAATGGTTGGTTAGTGATGAGAATTAAAAATTAAATAATAAAGAACAAATGTAAAAATGAAAGATAAGTTCAATATTTTTATATTTCGATCTGATTATGTTTTAAAAATAAACTTCATATTAGGGATGGGAAAAAATTAAAACTCTTTAGTATGACACAATTTTTGTTAATATAAATTATTTTAAGATTTAGTACTTATTTATCTATTTTTATTTTATATTTTTTATATTCTCTTATAAATTCTGGGACAATGCTAGTTCCAAAAGTAGGAATTGGGTTTGTATCAATTAAGGATGATTGGGTTTGGTTTTGGGTTGAAATAGGGTTTATTAGGGCTAAATTACAGTCTGAAAGTAAGGGAATGGGCTTTGGGATTGATTAAGCTTGATTGGTATGGTTTTGGATAGCATTGTCTTGAAGGAATAGTAATTTCACTGCTATGTGAAGCGAAGAAATTGGGAGAACAAGAGAGAGCAAGGAAGAAACTAAATCAAAACAAACACAATTGCTAATTCTTGAAGACTAAGTCTATCAAGGAATGAAAGCTTTACACTGGCTATTTATAGGATGTTAGACTTCTCATAAAGTAGAACTGAAACTCATAATGGGAAATTTTGACCCTTCAACTGCATTGACTTTTGTTGGCCTGATAAAAATCACAAAAAAATGACACAGTAATGTAACTTCCCCAAAATAACACTCCTGGACTCCTATGAGATTTCACGTCTGGTAACATTAGAGATTACCGTGTTCCTTATCACCTAAAAGATAATAAAACAAGAGGTGATGGGTGGGGGGGCTGGTGGTGGTGGTGGTTGATGAATTGGGATGGGCGTGGTGGGGGTG
>JAOTRH010442781.1:0-32426 GCA_034768845.1 Heliamphora exappendiculata
AATAAAATTTAGCATTAATTAAATTAAATAGAGTATATACATGTATGTAGCTTCCATGTGAGAATTTTCTAGAAGAAATGAGAAAAGAAAAAAGGATTAAAAAGCCAAATAACCCGTCTTTTTCCCCAAACTGCGTGTGCGCCTTCCTCTTCTTCGTCATTCTCCTTCTTTGATTTCGATGAGAGAGAGAGAGAGAGAGAGAGAGAGGTTGGGGAAAGGCAACGGCAGCTCGTTGCCGCTGTGGGGTTGGCTGGCTATGACACTGGCAGAGATCGGCGAAGCTCGCGGCGGTGGTGGCTGAAACCGTGGATGGCCGAAAAGCTAGGGTTTCTAATTTGGAGCAAAATCTGCAACTTTTTTCTCTCTATAAGGTAGGATCTTAACTCATCTTGATATTTGGAGGTTGATATGTGTTGATTTTTATGAGAATTTCTTGAAACCCAAAAGATTTGAGAGATTTACTAAAAAATCTATCTAATTCTTGGTATACTTGATCTGATTTCGGGATAGCTTGAACCAAAGGATAAAATTGGTGCATCTTATGAGTAGTACGAGACTATCGGCTTGGTAACTTGTGGTTGTTGAGTTAAATTTATGGGTTAACTTAAGGGTTTGAGAATTTTAGACACGCGGACCCTAGTTTAAGTTGTAGGAAAGCTTTAGATTCTTGATTGTGGTTAGATTAATGAAATTGGAGTACTTAGGTGATTGCTTGAGTCATGTAATTTGGTAAATTATGGATTAATGGTTCAAATTGTTATTAAGATTGAGTATTTGAGCTTAGTTTGTTACCAACCTTTATGGAAGTTGGTGTGAGGCGTCAACGGCTTGAACACTGAGTTAATTGGTAATGTATCTAACGTATGAGTGACTGAACCAAGGAACTGAGATTAGCTCAAGAAATAGTTAAATGACATTTGGAGAGGTAACTTAATTTCTTACATTTGTAATGTGAATGAACCATATCTATTTTAATCACGGTGTGGTAAGATCAGATATGACACTTGAATTTGATAAGTTCCCAATTTGAATCAATTCTTAGGTTGATTGTATGAACTTGTAATTTAACTCCAAAAAAAAAAGGATTTTTTCTATTACACCTTAGTAATGTGGTTGATTTATGGCAATTTAAAGAAAATGGATACAAGATAGTGGATTAGAATAAACTTGAGATATGAGATTGTGTGTGTGGAACCATGGGTGGGTATTATGGTTGAACTTACGAATTTATTGAAACTTTTGACGAAATATATAGATATACTAAGTTAATTTATGAGTTAGAGTTCACAATTTGATTCAACATGTGAATGATTCCCTGAAAATTAAGCTAACTTCTTATGTGATTAAATTGTTTCATAAGGATAGGGTGGGGTATGAGAACTTGGAGCTAAAGATGATATGATTGGATTATGAAAATTGTTAGTTTATGAGTTCAAAGTTAAATTCATATCGGAATGTAAAGATCTACTAACAATTGAAATATAATTACCAAAAAAACACACTTGAAATATAGATTCTAAATTATGGTATTGTAAAGCTTGAAATTCATGGAAACAAAGTTAATTGGTGAGCTTAAATCATTTTTATTGCGATAAAAACTTGTTGATTGTTTACTCATGAGTTTGGAATTAACTTCAACATTTCTAGAGTGCGGTTTGGGTTTATCCTAGGATAATAGTTCTGGAATTTAATTTTACTAGTTGAATTGATAATGTTAACTTGAAGATTAGAAAGGTTTGAACAAAAGACCTAGTTTATATTTCTAACAAAGCGTGAATCTTGTAAAAACCTAAGTAATGCAATGGGCTTGTAACAAGTGGGAGTTAATTATATGAATGTGAGTTTTGAAGTTAAGCTCTTGAATTCGAAATGAACAATATGGTTGTATGTATCAACTATGGTGATTAAGTGCATGGAATAATTGAGTATGGCGAGTATTGGATAAAAGATGCGGAATCTATAAATATACGCTTGGACCTCGTGATTTAATAAACCGTGGGACATTGTTGAATCTATAATAAAAACTTTGATAGTTTGAGAAACTGTGGATGAAGACTTTTGTGTGTTTATATGAGACAGGGTTCGGGTAAAAAGTAGTTGATGTAAAACTTCATATTGAGTTTGTGTTTGGAAACTCATGTTGGTGAATTGAGAAAAACGGATTTATATCTAAACGATTAAATGTGAAAATTGAGAATTAGATAAGAAAAATGTGAAATTTCTTCTAAGGCATATGATACTGGAAAGGTGAAATGAATATAAAGGTTGACTAATGAAACTTGTGAACTCAATTTGAGATCAATACGTGGTATAACTATGAAAAATGGTGTTTATTGATGGAATGATGAGTTATAATGGGAATTATTGCAAAATTGGAATGATATGATAACAAATTAGTAATGAATTCTTGATGAGAAAATGCGAAAATGGCTAGGTATCGGGACGCCTCCCGGGGTATTCCTTCGGGAAATCGAAAATGGCTGGGTGTCAGGACGCCTCCCGGGGTATTCCTTCGGGAAATCGAAAATAGCTAGGTATCAGGTCACCTCCCGGGGTGTTCCTTCGGGAAACCAAAAATGGCTAAGGATGTGAATAAGTTGGGTTTGAACAGCTCCTCGGTGAAAGATCAAAAACTTGTGCAAGTTGGGTATCGTATTTCCTCGGGTTAGTCCCCGTAAAATAGATTTGGGTACCGTGTTCCCTCGGATGAGGTCCGTAAAATGGGTATTGTCGTGGTGAGTTATAGAGCTATCTATTACCCAATGATTTCGCATAATCTATTGGTGGAATAGGGAGAAATTTCTATAAACTGCACTCGACATTGGTTCAGTATTTGGTTTATTGATATGAAAGTGAAATGTGGTTAAAGAATTGAAGAATGGGAAAGAAAATTAATGATTGTATACTGGGTAAGAAAATTACTGTTGGCTTGGTAACAAATTTATAAAATGAAACGGGAATGGATAAAAGTGATGGAACCGAAGAGAGTAAGAATGTGATAATGAAAACTAAGACAAGATGAGAAGAAATTAAAGATGAAATGATTAAGAAAATGTAAATGAAATATGAGAATAAGATTGAGGAATTAGAAAGATAAATGAACAAGAATGGGCGAATAATTCCTTTAAAACAAGAAAGGTGTGGGTGAGCTCTAATTTGACTATGAAAATGTGTTAGTTATAATTGCATAATGGCATCTCCTCACACCTCACATATCACGCGTCACATCATTTTTAGTCATAATCCTACAAGCTTCGGCTCACGTTTGTTGAATTAAATTTTTTACAGGTCACGATGATCAAGAAATGACTTTAATGGGTATCGAGGCCTTGGATTGAGTTTTGAAGAAAATGGAGGATGCTTATGTTTTGTAATTTAGAACAGTAAATCGTTTGTTTTGTAATTTGTAAAGATTTTAGAAACTGTTGAAAGAATACGATAACCATATGTATGTAGTGATACTTTGAGTAGATGCTCATAAGACTTATGTTTTGAAATGTTTAAGAAAAAGAAGAATATCTCATGGATGAATGGAATGATTATAAGAAATGAATAAAGTTTGAGATGTATAAGGAATGGTTGGAGTTCATATATAATGAAAAGAAGAGCGTGGCTATTCAGTAGTTTTGATTGTGTGTTGGGAGTTGAGATCCAGGTGGAGTCTGTGTATATCTTGTTGTTTGGGTTTGACATGTGATAATTTAATTTGGGGCAATCCAAAAAAATAAAGTTATGTCGAAATTTTAGAAAATTATACTTTGAATATTTTGTATATTTGGAAGTTAATTTCTTTTAAAATAAGTTAAAGAATTCAAGAGAATATCATAGGAGGAATGAGTTATCATGTGGGAATCCTGCGCCTCGGAGTCGTGGGCGTAACAAATACAGTTGTACATGATGTGCGATTGATGATAGTACCTTTTCGATTAGTACACTCGTACTCAGTTAAGGTCCAGTATACTCATACTTGGCTGATAGCCATGTGTGGATTGAGACAAGGTACGACTCAAAACATAACACGGCTCAAGACGTTAATGAACTCTTCCTCATCTCCATATCACAACACACAACCCTCCCCATGTCAAAACCCCATGTTTATTTTGAATATTAAAGTTCGTTCGTTATTCACCATTTGGTTCCCTATACGTATATTAAGTCCACTTCTCATGCTTCCATCACAGTATGCCTAACTACTTTTAAACATTCTTTGAGTACAATAATAGCATCAACAAGTCTCATTCATGGCAAAGAATAAATATAACACAACCATTCACATACTTAAGCATCGCTAATCAACTTCTCTAAAAATTCAGCATCTTAAGTTCAGTTTGTAAAATTCATTTATCATACTTAGAGATGCTTGTTTATAATGACATTTTATGGAGTGATAAATATATATGTTAGGAACATTTCATATGAAGACAACTAAGCCGAAAGGTATTTTTAAATAGGAGCAAAAACTCATTGAAGATGAGAGGTCCAAAAATGACATTGTTTGGTAAAATCGAGTTTTAGGAAAAATCATCTAGTCAAATCACTCTAATTAAATTTTATATGAAAGAGAAATAAAAAATCTAGCTGGACATAAAGCTTGAACTTAGGGGATTTGTCTGGAGTTTTCTAAAAATTGGCAAAGTGAACTGTTTTTCTGCTCCTTTCGCGGAAAAGCATAAGAATTATGTTTTGGGAACTTAGATTTCATTTTGGGTTCTACCAAAAATCATGCAAGCTAATAATAACCTCATGAAACTCTAGTGAAAACATATTTTGAAAAATATACTGTTTAGTTCACCAAAAAAAATCGGGGATAAGAAAAAAGAGAGCTTTTTCTTAGTTTTTTTTTCGGCAAACTTGTTCCTACTTCTGTTTAACTTATTTTTTGGGTCCATATATGTTATTTAAAGTTTAAAAATAGTATATTCTACAGGCTATAATATTCACATATCACTCTTTTTAACCCATAGAAAGAAAAACAAAACATAAGACGTGATTCCACACACAACAATTAAGTTATCTCCTATTCGATTCTTTTTGAACGTCTTGCTTATAATCTTGTTTATAGCTATTTAAATTATATTATGTGTTGCAAAGAGGGGTTAGAATATAAAATTAAAGTGTTGTAGGAGTTCTTACCTGGATGGTCTTGATCAATTAGCTCTAAACTTTCCCCTTTCCTTTTCTTTCTTCTTTTTTCTTTCTTTCTTTCTTTCTTTCTTCTTCTTCTTCTTCTTCTTTCTTGGAAACTCTCTCTCTCTCTTCTCTCCCTCTTGGCCGAGTTCTATAGGAGAAAATGTGTCACACCCTCTGTGAGACCCTGACCTGTTTTTTTTTCAGCGTTTTTCGACGCTCGTTTTGTGTTTTCATTATAGCATGTTTTTACGTGTTTTGATGCATGATCGGGGTTAGATATGCATGCAGGACAGTGGGATGTTGCGGTGCGAATCTCAAAATTTTTAAAAAAAGGATATTTTGGATATCTATAAATATCTAGAGTTAGATATTTTTAAAAGATATTTTTAAAATCTCTCCACTAAGTTTCTTCCATTTTCTCTCTGCCTTCTCTCTAACTTCTCGGGGACCCATGGCTCAATTTTTTACGATCCAATAGCGGATCCTTGCTATTGACATGACGGGCTACACGTGCATCTGGACAGAATTTTATTTCAGCAAAGTTCGTTTTTGCATGTGGATCGAGGCATTGAGTTTTTAACTCAACGAGGTAGGATCCTAGACTTTTATGTCTTATAAGGGTGCTACGTGTAATCGTGTGTGTTTTTACCGGTTAAAAATACATGAAAAACCGATTTATGTTTTGGTAAATCGGGTTTTGGCTTGAAAAGGGGTTTTGTGTTATTTCGGTGGATGGAATCGAGTTTTGAGTGTTCCTTTCGAAGTTGTGTGGTAGTTTCGGGTTTAGGCTCGTCCGTGGGTGTCGAAAATATGCGAATAGGTAGGTTTATGTGTGTTGTGAAGCATCATAACAAGTGTTGAGAGTTTTGGGGCTTAAAATAGAAAACAAGGGAAATGGGGGCTGTTCGGGGCGCTCGAGCGCCGTTGCGCTCGCAAGCGGACTGGCTGGGGCGCATGGCTATTATGTTTTGGTCATATCTCACTCATCCAGACTCGAAATTGGTTGATTTTTTTGTTTCAATTGAAGCCCCGGAAGTCTTCTTTCCAATGACACCTCTCTCACAAGAAAATTCGTTTTGTAGAAAACGTTATGACCAAAAGAGTGCGGGTATATCAAGATTTTCAAACCATTTTCACCCGTTTTTGGCCGAATGTTTGGGAAAGGTTATTTTTCACCCTTTGGGTTTTTATCAAATTTCTTGTCTCTTGGGAGTTTATTTGTGTTTTTCTTGGCCGTGTTAGGCGTGTGTGGGTCCGTGTTGGTCGTGTTAGGCGTGTATGGGTTCTTGTTGGTCGTGTTAGGCGTGTGTGGGTTCTGTTTTTTTAGTAATTAAATGTAACATAAAAAGAGAGAAAAATTACATGTTTTTAAGGAGCATACCCCAGGTGATTACATCAATAACTAAACAGAACAAAAAGAACATAAACCACAAGACCCCCACACACACCCGCATAGGGGAGATACACCGAAACCCCGTAGGGAAGAGCTACCATCCTACGCGACCAAAAGGTCGTTTCTTCTTTTTCTTACCACTAGACTACTTAGCCTGCTTACTCTCTCCATCAACTGGAGTCCCCAAATTCTTATCGTCACTATTTTTCTTTTCCTTTTTCTTACGCACAAGCACACTAAAGGAGTTTGAAATAGGAGTTCTAGTAACCTCTTGCTCCCTATCCCCAAGCTCCAAAGCTATATATGCCCCTTGCTCCTTAACGCCTACCTTATTTGATGATGTAAATTCCACAGTAGGTGCATCATCACGGGGCCCCTTAGCCACATCTAAAACAATCGGCGGGGCTGGGACTTGCTCATTTCTAGCTCTCTCCACTGGGACTACCTGAAAAATATTTCAAATCCCACATCGTGAGCCAAAGCTCAGCAGATACTAGACAACACATGTAATATAAGCTAAACAAGTAAGGAAAAAGAGGTGCAATTTTAGACACTCTTTCAAGCTTTCAAAATGAGTTTTCACATGCAACGGGAAAGCGAGGATGCAAACCATCTTTTGACTCACTTACAGGAGTCCTGAAAATAGTTGAAAAAGGGTATTTAGATCGCGATTCACACGAGTCTTAAAAATAACTTTAAAATTGGTCTATCCATCCCACAATGCAGTTCATGCAATCTATGTAACTTCTCGGGTTGAACCTGAGGGACTACAGCCCCATCAATGATTCTTCTCGGCCTCTCGCCGAAGGTTAGCATGTCTGAGCTCACAGCACCTTTAGGGGAAAGGTGGTGTTTTGTGACCTTTTGGTGTGAGGGATTTAGCGTTGGCCTTCGGGTTAGGCTTGGTTTTATGGGTGTTGGTTGTCCATGTGAGTGGATGTTGGGTTATCTAGCAGGTGGCGTCATGATGTGAAGTTATATATGGCCATGTGCGTTTATAACTAGCTATGTGCATTTATAACTTCAGTTTATCTATGTACGGATTATGTAAGTGGATTACATGGATTTGATATCGTTACGTGTAATGCGATTTATACTTTAAAACTCGAAGTTTTATAGGCATGTGTGTGTGGGTTATGAGGAACGGATGCATGTGGTGCATGTTGCATGAGTTGCAAGTGTTATGTGAGTTGCGTGTGTAGCATGTGACATGATTTTATGCATTTAAATCTTGTTAGGTTATGCATAGGTGTATAGAATGGGATAGATGAACATGTAGTTTTGTGGACGTTAGATCTGGCTGACGGGATATTTGGTGGGGCTATGGTCCCTCGGCGTGAGGCCGAGAAGATATATTGGGTTGGGGCTACGGTCCCTCAGCGAGAGGCCGAGCAGATTACGTTGGGGCTATGGTCCTTCGGCGTGAGGCCGAGAAGATTGCGTTAGGGTTATGATCCTTCGGCTAGAGGCCGAGAAGAAGCATTGGCGGGGTTGCAGTCCCTCGGGTTCAACCCGAGAAGTTACATAGATTGCAAGAACTGTATTGTGGGACGGATAGACTAATTTTTAAGTTATTTTTAAGACTTGTGTGAATCGCGATCTAAAAACCCCTTTTCAACTATTTTTAGGGCTCCTATAAGTGAGTCAAAAGATGGTTTGCATCATCGCTTTCCCGTTGCATGTGAAAACTCGTTTTAAAGGCTTGAAAGAGTGTCTAAAATTGCACCTCGTTTTCCTAGCATGTTTAGCTTATATTGCACGTGTTGTCAAGTATCTGCTCAGCTTTGGTTCATAGCGTGGGATTAAAAATATTTTTTTGGTACCGATCACGTAGGTTGATCTAGGGTTGCTGGAGAGGTGGAAAAGCTGTAGTCTTTTCTTTTTGTTCTTTCTGTATCATGTATGTTTTACATGTTTTACCGGTGTTGGAACCGTGTAATGTAAGCCGTTTGACGTTTATATACAATACATGCATGCTTTATATTGAGAGTGTATTCTCGGGTTGGGCATTATGTTTGGTGTTGGTGGGTGTTTCACGTAACCTAGAGTTTGGGACATGACAGATCGGTATCAGAGCTCTGCGTTCGAATACCTAAGAGTCATGGGAAGAGGGTGTGTCACCGTGTGAGGTTGATTACGTGTGCTCGATTGCATATGTTTAGACGCTTTGATAATATGAACGTGTCTGCATGTTAGATATGTGAACGATGCGTATATGTGAGCATGAAGGTTGAATCTTAGGAGTGATAGTCTTACCTTTGAGCGTTTAGATTAACAAACTTAGGAGACAAGTTAGAAACGCGTTTAACTAACGTGATTTGTAGCAAGGAATCTGAGTAGGTTATTTAGATTGATGCGTTATTCTTGTTGGTTCTCCTTGGTATTTGGGGTTGTTTAGCATGAACCTATGCGGCTAAGTGTTAGCATGCTTACGTGATTAGCATTTATGTTCATGCTATGTGCTGCGTCTAATGTTCTATCTTTTTCATATAGACGCAATGTCTGCGAGGAGAGAGCGAGGTTGTGTTCGAGACTGTGGCCGTGGGTTTGGAGTTGGTGATGGACTCCGTGGGTGGTGTGCTGTCTTGAGGCAGTGGTTGGCGAGTATGTGAAGTTATGGTGAGTTGTAGATCCCTTGTCTGTGAGATAGTTGGCCGTTGTTTAGGATGCCTGACCTTGTTTGACTATATCCTAGGAATAGTTTGGCCGACCATCTCGTATGTTTGTGTCGATTGCAATCGACGGTTTGCTTTCTTTTAACCTTGTGTTGAATTTCAGGGACGAAATTCCTTTAAAAGGGGTAAAGTTGTGAGACCCTGACCTAATTTTTTTCGGTGTTTTTCGATGCGCGTTTCGTGTTTTTGTTATAACATATTTTTACGTGTTTTGATCTATGATCGGGGTTAGATATGTATGCGGGACAGGTTTTCGGAGCCGTGGAATGTTGTACGAATTTTAAAAATTAAAAAAAAAAGATATTTTGGAGGCCTATAAATATCTAGAGTTAGATATTTTTAAAAGATTTTTTCAAAATTTCTCTACTAAGTTTTTTTCATTTTCTCTCTGCATTCTCTCTAACTTCTCGGGGGCCCGGGGCTCGATTTTTGAAGATCCAACAGCAGATCCTTGCTATTAGTAGGTGGGCTATGTGTTTATTTGGATAGAATTTTATTCTAGTGAAGTTTGTTTTTGCACGTGGATCGAGGCGTCGAATTTTTGACACAACGAGGTAGGATTCTACACTCTCATGTCTTATAAAGGTGTTACGTGTAATCGTGTGTATTTTTACCCGTTAAAAATGCATGAAAAATCAATTTATGTTTTGGTAAACTGGGTTTTGGCTTGAAAAGGGGTTTTGTGTTGATTTCAGTGGATGGAATCGGGTTTTGAGTGTTCCTTTTGAAGTTGTGTGGTAGTTTCGAGTTTGGGCACGCCCGTGGGTTTCGAAAATATGCGAACAGGTAGATTTATGTGTGTTGTGAAGCATCATAGTGGGTGTTGAGGGTTTTGGGGCTTAAAATAGAAAACAGGAGAAATGGGGGCTGTTCGGGGCGCTCGACGAGGCGCTCGAGCAGCTTTGCGCGCGCGAGCGAACTAGCTGATGCGCAGGGCTATTTTGTTTTGGTCATATCTCCCTCGTCTGGACTCAGAATTGGGTCATTTTTATGTTCAAATTGAAGCCTCGGAAGTCTTCTTTCCAATGACACCTCTCTCAAAAGAAATTTCATTTTGTAGACAAAGTTATGACTAAAATAGTGAGGGTATGTCAAGATTTCTAAATCATTTTCACCCGTTTTTGGCCGAATGTTTGGAAAAGGTTATTTTTCACCATTGGGGAAACTTTTTATCAAATTTCTTGTCCCTTAGGAGTTTATTTGTGTTTTTCTTGGCCGTGTTAGGCATGCGTGGGTCCGTGTTGGCCGTGTTAGGCGTGTGTGGGTCCGTGTTGGCCGTGTTTGACGTGTATGGGTTCTTATTGGCCATTTTAGGCGCGTGTGGGTTCGTTTTGGCCGTGTTGGGTGTGTGTTGGTCTGGGTTATGATGTGTTGGTGGTTGGGTCCTTGGTTTCCAATTGATTTTCAACGGTATTCAGTTAATTGATTATGGGATTAGTCGATTAAAATACTGTTGGATTCTTTTTGGGGTTCAGTTGGTTGTGTGGTGGCTTCGGGAGTCGTGTCGTGACTTCGAGTGTTTTTTTAGGTGCCGTCCTTGGGGGTGACGTTCATGGATAGATGTGGGTTGTTGCGGCACGGTTGTGTGCATTGTGGTTGGGTATGGAGCATGTTTGGGCTCACGGCACCTTTAGGGGAAAGGTGATGTTTTGTGACCTTGTAGTGTGAGGGGTTTAGCGTTGGCCTTCGGGTTAGGCTTGGTTTTGTGGGTGTTGGTTATCCATGTGAGTGGATATTGGGTTATCTGACGGGTAGCGTCATGATGTGAAGTTATATATGGTTATGTGCGTTTATAACTGGCTATGTGCATTTATAACTCTAGTTTATCTATGTATAGATTATGTAAGTGAATTACATGGCTTTGATATCGTTACATGTAACGTGATTTATACTTTAAAATTCAGAGTTTTATAGGCATGTTTGTGTGGGTTATGAGAATGGATGCAAGTAGTGCATGTTGCATGAATTACAAGTGTTGTGTGAGTTGCGTGTGTAGCATGTGACATGATTTGTGAAACATAGTGATAGTACGTGGTTTTATGCATTTAAATCATGTTAGGTTATGCATAGGTGTATGGAATGAGATACATGAGCATGTGGTTCTGTGGACGTTTGCTTTGGTTGACGGGATATTCGGTGGGGCTACAGTCCCTCGGTGTGAGGTCGAGAAGATATATTGGGTTGGGGCTACGGTCCCTCGGCGAGAGGCCGAGCAGATTACGTTGGGGCTATGGTCCTTCGGCGTGAGGCCGAGAAGATTGTGTTGGGGTTACGATCCTTCGGCGAGAGGCTGAGAAGAAGCATTGACGGGGCTGCGGTCCCTCAAGTTCAGCCCAAGAAGTTACATGGATTGCATAAACTGCATTGTGGGACGGATATACTAATTTTTAAGTTGTTTTTAAGACTCGTGTGAATCGCGATCTAAAAATACTTTTTCAACTGTTTTCAGGGATCATGTAAGTGAATCAAAAGATGGTTTGCATCCTCGCTTTCTTGTTGCATGTGAAACTCGTTTTGAAGGCTTAAAAGAGTGTCTAAAACTGCACCTCGTTTTTCTAGTATGTTTAGCTTATATTGCATGTGTTGTCTAGTATCTGATGAGTTTTGGCTTACGGTGTGGAATTTGAAATATTTTTCAGGTACTGGTTACGCAGGTTGATCCGGGATTGCTGGAGAGGTGGAAGAGCTGTAGTCTTCTCTTTTTGTTCTTTCTGTATCATGTATGTTTACATGTTTTTCCAGTGTTAGAACCGTGTAATGTAAGCCATTTGACGTTTATATACAATACATGTATGTTTTATATTGAGATTGTATTCTCGGGTTGGGCATTATGTTTGGTGTTGGTGGGTGTTTCACGTGACCCAGAGTTTGGGGCGTGACACCCTCGACCCGAAGCACGTGAACCCCACTTGATAACCCAACTTTAATGAATAATAGAGGAGACTCTTTTTTTTTTTATAAAACCAAATTTTATGGTTAGAACTTTCTTTAAAGAAAAATATTTAGATTTAATTTGGTTTAAAAGAAGTTTCTTTCCAAAATTTCAAAAATATTCTAAGTATAATTCTTAATAATTTCGACAAAGTCTCCTATATTTTTAGAACTATCCCAAATTTTAGTATCACATGTCAATCTCAAATGATATAATAACTCTCAGGCACAGCCTGTATCCCAAATCTCAATCACAATTAAAGCTATTCAATAGCCAGCAATTCTCATCTCAATACGAAAGCATCCATTCTAATCCCTTCATGTAATAAAAATATCTACCAAAATTTAAACCCTTAGAATACATCGCTTAACTAAAAGAGTTTATAGCTCAAGTACAAAGATCAACTTTATTTTATTATACAATCTTATTAATATACAAATATCGTTGCCAAATAAAAATAAATAAAATAAAATAAAATGAAATCTTCATATTTCCTTTTCACCACACATCATAGTTCAACTCTTCCCTTTAATCATTCACACATGAAAAAAAAATGTTAAACCACGTACATGAGCCGAATATCGTAGGATAAAGATTAATTAAAGTGTAATGTATGACTTGTGAAGTATAAATGAGCAGGATATTATGCAACAACAGTCAAATTTTTTTTTTTCTTCATAATTTCTTATATTATCCAATTCTTCTTCTTAATTCGTCTTGTGTTCGTCCCCATCTATCATTATCATTAAGCTCACTAATCTTTTTACTTGATCACCAAATCCTTATGTCTCTCATTTTCCTTTTCCTTTCCTTTCTTTTTCATTAGATACATTTCTCTTTATCTTCCTTAAGTTCATGATTTTCCTTCCCATTTTCTCTTTGAACAATTGCCGAATACCATTTTTCCCACCATATTCATTATCAAACCATTAACTTTCTCTTCAATTCATCAATTCTTTATCCACATTTTCATTTTCTTTGGTTATGTGAGACCCTGTTCTATTACTTTTGAATTATATATATATATTTGACATGTTCATTCTTGTTTATATATGTTTTGATGCATGTTTGAGTTTAAATATCCATGCTGAGTTGGTTTTCGGGGTTGTTAGGATTTACGGTTCAAATTTTGAAAATTCAAAAAAAAATATTTTAAAGACCTATAAATATCTGGAGTTAGATATTTTCAAAAAGGTATTTTCAAAACTTACACACTAAGTTTTCTCCTTCTTCTCTCTACCTTCTCTCTAACTTCTCGGGGGTTCGGGGCTTGGATTTTGACGATCCAACAGCCGGTCCTTGTTGTTGGCATCGTGGTCTACGCATCCATTTGGATGAAATTTCATTCCAACGAATCTTGATTTTACACGTGGATCGAAACGTTTAGTTTTTAACTCACCGTTATAGGATCCTAAACTGTTAAGTTGTTAAAGGGTGTTACGTATAATCTTATGCATATCTACCGTTTAAAAATACATAAAAAGTGATTTATGTTTAAATCGAATTTTTGGTTTTAAAAAAAAATCATTTTTCATCGTTTCGATGGATGGATGTGTGCTATGAGAGTTTTCTTTCGAGGTTTTGGCGTGGGGTTTGGACGTGCAAGTGTCCGAGAGTGTTATATGGATGTTTGGAGGCTTGATTTAAGGTTTGGAAGCAAAAATCGTGGCTTAAAACATTTTTTGGGCTTGATCAGTCGACTGGATCCTCATGATCAGCCGATTCGATCATCTTTTGGGGAGGTCAGTCGATTGAACCTCCTGGTCAGTCGACTGACTTGGTTCTGTTTGCTTTTTTTTTTTGCTTTTCCAGAGAATTTTTAGTCGGTTGGGGGTTAGGGTCAGTCGACTGAAGTGCTGGGTGTTTACCTTGTGTGGTTTGGTGATCCTTTTAGGTGAATGGTTGGGTTCTTTTCGGGGAAAATGTTCAATTTTTGCAAAAAAAAACATGTTTTATTGAAGGTTTAGAGCTAGCTTGTGAGGTGGAGTCTCAACTTCTAAAACGTTTTGATGAAAATATGTCTTAACATGTTTTGTTTGATCTCCATAGTTGATGGATTGGATCTTTTTTTATACATGTGTTGTAGAAATTGTTTTATGGGTGATTTTTAAATGTTTTTCTTAGATGTACCGTGGCAGTGGGTGTGTTGAGTTGGGATTCCATTGCTACTCGGTGAAAGTCCAAAAACGTGTGTAGAGTAAGTCCTTACGTGCCTTCGAGTTAATCTCCGTAAACAAGGTTGGTGGGTGCTTAGTGCCCTCAGGTTGTGAACTCGTAAACTAAGTCGGTTGGTGGGTTCTTAGAGCCCTCGGGTTGTCAACCTGTAAACTAAGTTGGTTGCCTCATTGAATAGCGTTGTTTACGTTGTCGTGACTCCGTATAGAACTTGTCATTACCTAGCAGACCTTGAGTGGTGACTAAGGTAATGGGAAGGAGTCTATAGTTATTGCCTTTGTCCCTGTGTGTAACAGAGTTGGTACATAGGATTACATTTTATCTCTTTTTCCTCGGCTGTGTGACCCGAGTGGAGAATACTGCTTTATTACTGCCTTCCCTTAACTGTAGCATGATATCTGTTAGGAAGATAAGCATAGTTTCAAGAATGAAAAATTGATAATTTTTAAGAGAAAAACCTTTTAGCTCATGTGGTTGGATTTATATGCTTATGATTGCATAACCTGCTTTATAACTTTATGTAATCTGTTTCTATTGGGTTTCGGCTCACGATATGGGATTTTACTGTAAAAGCATTTTCAGGTGAACATGCTGAGTTAACCTAGATGCAGTGGTGATAGAAGATTTGCTATAGTTTTTTCAGTTTTGTGACATGTAATTTACATGTGATGCCTGTTTCAGAAGGCGAGTTTTGTATGCCTTGAGGCGATATACTTATTCATGTATGAGATTGCATGTTTACTATTTACGAGAGCTGAATTTTGGGAATCTTTTATCCAAATATTGTATATTTTTGAATTGTGAGTTTTCCAACTGCAAACTTTATTTTCATAAACGGTGTTTGGTGGGCATTCGCGTGACCCTAGAGTTTGGGACATGACAGGTTTGTTATCCAACATTTAGATTTACATTCTTTTTATAAACACTGTTCATTTCTCTATCTATCTCATCATTCTTACTAGGCTTATTATTAATTCCAATTCAATGGTTGACATTCTTTCATTTTCCTTATTTTCTTTTTTTGACATAAATTACAATTTTTCTTTATCTTTCTTTAGTTCTCACTTTCATTCTCATTTTCCTTTTAATAAGTTGTCGAATACTAACGCACGCTTGTCTATTATAAAACTATTAACTTTTTTTTCAGTTCATTAGTTCATTGTCCACAATTATATTTCATTTCATCAATTCAATACTGAACCGACGTCATGTGCAGCTTATAGAAACCCCTCCCTATTCCCCGAATACGCTACGCAAAGTCATTGGGTAATAAATAGCTCTATAACTCACTACGATTGTGAAACCATGTTCTGTTTCTTTTTGAGTTATATATATATTCGATGTGTTCATTCGTGTTTATATATGTTTTGATGCATGATTGAGTTTAAATATCAATGCTGGGTTGATTCTTGGGGTTGTTGGGAGTTACGGTGCGAATTTCAAAAATTCAAAAAAAAAATTTTGGAAACATATAAATATTTAGAGTAAGATATTTTTAAAAGATATTTTCAAAATTTACAAGCTAAGTTTTCTCGTTTTCTCTCTACCTTCTCTCTAACTTCTCAAGAGCCCGGGGCTTGATTTTTAACGATCTAACAGCTGATCCTTGTTATTGGCATCATGTTCTACGCATCCATTCGGACAGAATTTCATTTCGACGAAGCTCAGTTTTGCACGTGGATCGAGACGTCGAGTTTTTGACTCACTGAAGTAAGATCCTAGACTGTGTAGTTGTTAAAGGGTGCTATGTGTAATTTTATGTTGTTTCACTGGTTAAAAATGCATGAAAAAATGATTTACTTTTCGTTAAATCGGGTTTTGGTTTAGAAAGGCATTTTTGGTTAATTTCGGTTGGATGGAATCGAGTTTTGAATGTTTCTTTCAGTGGTTCTTGATGGTTTGAGTTCGTGTATGTCCGTGGATGTTGAAAATATGCGAATAGGTAGGTTTATGTGTGTTGTGAAGCATCATAGTGAGTGTTGAGACTTTGGGGGCTTAAAATAGAAAACAGGAAAATGGGGACTGTTCGGGGCATTCGACGGGGCGCTCGAGTGCCGTTTGCATGCTCGAGCGGACTGGCTGCGATGCAGGGCTGTTTTGTTTTGGTCATATCTTCCTTGTTCGGACTCGGAATTAGGTCATTTTTGTGATCAAATTGAAGCCCCAGAAGTCTTCTTTCCGATGACACTTCTCTCACATTAAAATGCTTTTTGTAGAAAAAATTATGATCAAAATAGTGATAGTATGTCAAAATTTCTTAACTATTTTTCATCCGTTTTTGGCCGAATGTTTGGGAAAAGGTTATTTTTCATCCTTATAGAATTTTTTATCAAATTTCTTATTCCTGGGGAGTTTGCTTGTGGATGTTCATAGTTTTCAAAATGTGGTTTTGAAAATGGGGATTTGTGAAAATCTTGAAAACGTATTTTGGAGGTTTGGAGCTAACCCTCAGGGTTGAGTCTCAACTTTTTAAACATTTTGATGGAAATTGTTTTACATGCTTGTAGATCTCCATAGTTGATGGATTATATCTCTTTTTATACATGTTGTTGTATAGCTATTTTGCGAGTTTTTAAATATTTTTCATAGATGTACCGTGACAGTGGGTATGTTGAGTTGGGTTTACATTGCTCCTTAGTGAAAGTCCAAAAACGTACACAGCGTAGGTGCTTTGTACCTTCGGGTTAATCCCCGTAAATTAAGCCGGTTGCCTCTGTGAATGGCGTTGTATGGGTGCTTTGTACCCTCAAGTTTTGGGCCTATAAATTAAGCCGGTTGCCTCCGTTAATTGTGTCATTGTCGTGATTTCGTATAGAACTTGTCATTACATAGTAGACCTTGAGTGGTGACCAAGGTAATGCAGGAGTCTATAGTTGTTGCATTTGTCCCTGTGTGTGGCAGAGTCGGTACATAGGACTTTATTTATCTTGTTTTTCTCGGCTGTGTTCTGAGTGAAAAATACTGTTTCATTACTGCTTTTTCTTAACTGTGACATAATATATGTGTAGATGATACGCATAGTTTTAAGGATGCAAAACTTGTGATTTTGAGTGGAAAATTTTTTTGGATTCTGTGGTTGAGTCCTTATGTATATAATTACATAACGTGCTTTACAGCTTTATAGTTTGTTTCTATTAGGATTTGGCTCACGGGGTGAGATTTTGTTGTAAAACTATTTTCAGGAGAACATGTGGAGTTGACATAGATACCTGTGGTGAAAGAAGACTTGCTATAGTTTTGTCTATTTTTGAGACATACTTTTACATTCGATGCCTGTTTCAGAATGCGACTTTTGTACGCCTTGAAGAGATATACTTATTCATGTATGAGATTGTATGTTTACGATTTATGAGAGCTGAACTTATGGAATCTTTTATCCAAATGTTGTATATTTTTGAGTTGAGAGTTTTCCAACTGCAAATCTTATTTTCTTAAATAGTGTTTTGGTGAACTTTCGCGTGACCCTAGTGTTTAGGGCGTGACAACGACAACTGCCTGTTTCGATTTTCCTGAGGAACACCAACGAGTAGGCAACCCATGCACACCTTTTCAGGAACTAACCCGATGGGTAGGGCACTCTACTTGCGCAAGTTTCTTATCTTTCACCGCGGAGCTAGTCAAGCCCAACTTATCACATCAACTAATCATCAGTTCAATATTTAATTAATCATATTATTATTCATTAATAACCGGGAGTCCATCTCCCCAATTCAATTCCAAATCAAATCATCTCACTTCACATTCTTTAGCCATCGTAATACTCCGTTTCCATTTTCAAAGTTATAAGTTTCAATTATTATCTCCTCTTAATTTTCCAAATAATCTTAGATTTCAATCCAACTTATAAGTACTAACTAATCGTGAGGTTCAAATTTCACTTTGATAAATCCAATATGTTTCTAAAATATCTATTAGGTCATAATTTAGAACCAACTCCATATCCAAGCTTTCAAAGAATATCTAATGTTTTTAGGGTTCAATCATTTATTCATCACTTCATGAGATTCAAAATATTGATTCTCCATTAAATGTTCAATCTGATATTTGAGCAAAGTGAATCAAAAAATTGCTACATTATCACAATTGTCTCAGTTAAACTACAAATTCAATTTCCCACTCGTTGTTAACCAAAAGTTAAGTTAAAACTCATAGTACCATCTTTTTGGTTCAATCTCAATGTGAACAAAACATTCTTATTACTCTTATCATGAATTAGCCTACTCATTTCCAAGTACTAGCCCTTAATCATGAGTTGAATTTAAGAAGCTATCTCGAAGTCATGGATGACCAAATTACAATTTTTCACTCTCATGGGTATTTAAGTTTTCGTAGGGTCAATTTCATATAATCTCACCATTTAAGTGTTTCATTTTTATTTTTATTTTCATCCTAGTTTCATAGGACCACCCCAATAAATTTTGAGATAAATAGAATCTTCAACTAAACCTTTCAAATTTGTTAAGAAATCCAAGATTTGCATTAATACTTTAGATAACATAAATTACTTTATAACTTGATCCTCCTATACTCTTATTAGTTCAACCCACTAACTCAACTTGCTCATCACATATTCAAAGCTTTTCTTTCTCACAAATATAAGTGTATATCTCTCCATTCCCAAATCCTTATATCCAATAATAGATTCAAATATTATTTCATAGGAATTCAAATTATTCAATTAAAGTTACTTGCAAAGTATTTAAGGCTCATTCTCTTTTTAATTGTATTCAACCCATATACTTAAACCATAAATTAATAATAACAAGGTCTAACAATACCTTCAAAGGTTTCAATCTTCATCATAGCAGTCTAGTAACATACTCCAACTCAACGCTAGCTAAAATTTTGGTTAATCACTCAGTATTTAGGGTTTCTTATGAGTTTCAATAAGAATCCACACAAATCATTGTAAAGTACAAAAATTTGTCTAAATCCTACCTCATACAGCCGAAATTCCCAAATGTCGAAAACCCTAGGCTTTTCAGCCCACCAGCAAAATCAGCTCCTGATACTCAATGCATAGCTCTTCTTGCGTAGACACCAAATCCGAAATTGGGGTGACTCAATATGGGATGGAGGGCAAATTTTTTTGAAAAGGTGGGATTCAGGAGCTTAAAAGCTCTTCAATGGAAGAAGGAAAAATATCATAACAGAAAAGGGGGGAAAGACAATGTCAGTGGCATGGGTGGGTTTTTTTTTAGGTGTTGGGATTCTTTCTTTGATCCTTTATGTATCATTCTCCGCATCTCTAGAATCTTCTTCAAGCTCCAATTACATGATTCAACAAGGAAATCCAGATAAGAAAAGGGAAAAGTGGTGAGAGACGTCGAACAGGGAAGGGAATTACCGCTGGATTTGGGAAGTTAATTGGGGATTCCTTGAGCCTTGTACATTTGCTTCCAATTTGATGTTAGTCTTACAATTTTCTGAAAAGATGTATGCTCTAAACCTTTAGATTTTCTCCCATGGAGGGAGCCGAAGCAAAGAAGAACGGGAATTTGAGAGAGAAGCCAGCGATGGGAAAAAGGGTGACTCGCAGGGTGTGCCATGTTTGGCCCCGTTTTATTGGTTGTGTTGTCTTTTCTCTTAAACTTTCTATAAAACTCTTTTATTCTACACACTATATTTCTATTCCATTAATTTAAATGTCTCCTTAATTTAATTCTTCAAAACAAATTATTAAAAATTTAAATTATCTCATTATATTTCTGATATCATAGAATTAGTCACTAATTAATATCCCCGAGTCTTCCTACAGAAGCAATACACATTTAATTTTTTTTTTCGTTAACTTGATTTTGTTGTTGAAATTAATTAATAATAATAAAACAACACAGGTCACCACAAAATGGGTGGAAATGACTGATAGTATGTGTGTAATCCCAAGAAAGAGGTGAATTGAATTTAAAAAATAAATTGTTCAAGTATTAGAAACCAAGTATAACTTTTAATTCACTTATAGGCAAGCTACTTTAATTCACTTATAAGCAAGCTACTTTAATGCACAAGTATATTTTGAAGTTAGAAAATTAAAACACAAGTAGTTTTTAATTAGCTTATAAACAAGATTCAAAAACCTTTTGATAGAAGATTTAAGCGCAATATTTAAAACTCTTGTTTGAAGATTAAAATGTAAGTGTATTTTAATTTTAATTCACAACATTACAAGATTCAAAAGTTTCTTGTTTTAAAAACTTAAAATACAAAAATGAATTTTAATAAAGAATAATTTAAGTGTAGAAGTTGTGTGATGCAATAATGAACAATAATATAATAAGGAGAAAAGTAAACAAGATAGAAGAACGGTACCGCGATTTTTACAAGGTTCGGCGCAACGGCCTACATCCTTGTCTCAAGCCAACCGTTATGAGAATTTCTTACAACTTCTCATTTAATAGGCGGAGCAGCCTCTCTCCTTAGTCTAGGCAAAGTAGCCACTCTTGAGAATGTACAATTCTCAAGTATTCCAATCCTTGTAGGTGGATTAGCCTCTTTTTGATAAACACCTTTCTCAAACACAAATGAATAATAAGAATGTGTACAAAAGAATGCTCCTATGATGAGCAGATGAATACAAGAATTGAAAGCACTAACTCACTTCTCAAAAGAATATGTCAACGAAGCTCAATAAGAAATCTAATGATCTTTTCTCTCAAGAATCAATTGAAAAATCAAGAGTTTTGAAGCACAATGAAGTAGGAAACAAGAGAGAATGTTTGAGAGGCTTTTGATGATTGAAACATGAGCTCAAAGGCTCTATTTATAGATCTCAATCCTTGACTAGCCGTTGGGCTATGTATGGTAATGTCAAACTAGCCGTGTCAGCCAAAATTTAATTTTTTAGCCTATTCAATCGACTGGAAAAACTTGTTCGGTTGGCTGAACCAGCATTCAGTCGACTGGAGTTGAAGCTCAATCGACTAGACTATGTTGAATCTCAAAGCTTTGTTTGACAGACCATTTTCAGTCGACTGGATTTAGTGCATTAGTCGACTGGAGTGCAGGAAGTCCAAAATATTGATTTTCCAAATGATTTTGATCACTTTATGTTTTGGAAAAATATTTTTAAGATATTTTTAGGAATCCTATGAGTTTCAAAAACATATATCCATGAGTTTTAGTGATTTTACATAGGTCATAATAATACATTTGAAATTCTTCGCTTCTTGAAGTTCTTCAACCTTTCATCCTTTGTCTTATTCCAAAAGTTTGTCGCCAGAGTGTTTAAAATTTGCGTCATGGCTTCCACTTTATGTATGTTCTAAATGTATATTTCCTGTAAACTCAGTTTGCATAATTAGATACTTAAATTTTTTATCATCAAAACAGTCATTGAAGCCTTGTTAGGCCAACAATCTCCCACTTTTTAATAATGACAAACGCAGAGCAAAAAGAATGTAGGAAAACTTATATGAAGCTCCCCCTATCAATAAGCATGCAATAATAAATTTGAAATACTCCCCTTTACAATATGCATAGATGTGAAGATATTAAAATTCATTTCAATCATACTTCTTGAAAATTTATTTTATAAAATATCTTTCAAATTTTGAGTTAACATGCATATACATTCATAAAACAATCATAAGATATCCATCCACATATGCTTGCATTCATAAGATATATAACCATAAGATAAACATCATCCAAGCATAATTACATAACATCCTTCTAAAAGCGTAAGATTCAAAAGAGTAGTACAAGTCCATGATAAACATTATCATTACATGTTCTCTTCAAAAGACAAAGATAATGCTTGAAAAGACAAAGATAATGGTTTCCTTTTTGCTCACTTGTTTCTCCCCCATTTGGCATTATCAAAAGAAGTGGAGCTAGAGGGAACCTCATCGTCATCGCCATCGCCATCATCCTCGGGTGAAGAAGCGTCATAAGGAAGAATGCCTAAGGCATCCTCGATGCGAGTGAGATGGGAATTAATTTTGGTAAATTTTTTATCAACACTTTTTGAGAAGAATTTGACCAATTTCTTTAAAAAAGATTGTGTGATCGCAGCAGTATTAGCATCAGTGGTAGGAGCAGATGGAGGAACTGGTGGAGTAGTAGAAGAAGGAGCATCGGCCTGTGCATAAGCGGCATCCTCATCCTCTTCTCCTTCACTATCTTGCACAACTGGATGTGCATACCTATGAGTCTTGTGTTTCCATTCACCATTTTGGAGACAATAGCCCATTTGCTTTAGGGTGATAGCAGTGAGAAAGTCAGAAGCTTTGGGGCTAAGGAAATTGGACGAAGAGGAGGAAAACCTGAAAGACTCAAAAAAAAATGTGTGAGAAAACCTCCATAAGGAAGAGTATGTCGTTTCGTACTTTCTTTCAAAAGCATCCATTGACATATCAAGGATGGAAGGTTAAGAGGTTTTTCCTTATAAATACACCATAGAGTGAAGCAATCAAGATAGGAAATATAAGTGCGAGATCCACTATGAGACAAGATGTTATATGTGATGATCAAATGAAAAATTTTGGCCTCGAGGGTAAGTTGTGAGTAGTTCAGTGTGATAGCAAAATTGGTTACTTGTTCAGTCATGATCATAGGTAAAAAAGTTCGTAGAGTAAAATCTTGTGCCATGATCCATGAAGAGGAAGAAAGTTGTGGATATATAAAATTTTCTCTACCCATTCCAAATATAGTGGCTATGTCTTTATCAGAAAATTTGTATGTTTTTCCAGAGAGAAAAGTAGAGAGGCGTGTGTAGCGATCATTTGGATTGGTGTTAGCTTCTTTGGTGAGATTGACATAGAATAACCTAGTGATTTAGGGATAAACTTCTTTACATTGATGGAAAACATATGGTCCCCAACCGAGTCTAGATATAAGGTGTAAGACATTTGGAAAATAAGAATCCGTGAAACGTATGTTGAGAACTTTACCAAAGATTGGATCGAGAGATTGAAGCTGATTCTTGTAGAGAGCTTTGGCTCGACTTGTGGAGAACAATTTTTCAGAGTCGCCGGTGGTTTCCTCTCGTGCAATTGATTTTTCTTTGTCTCCTCTGACCCTAGGTGCCATTGGAAAGGATTTAGAGAAGGAAATGTAGGATGGAGAGGTGGAGAAAGGTTGTGGGAGAGTGTGATTTGAGGGACAACCTTTTTGAAGCTAAAACCAGGTATTTTCGAGCCCTAGGAGAGAGAAACTGAGAGTGAAAAATGAAAAAATCAGAACTGAAAAGTTGTTCGGCTCCCCAGATTTTTAAACCCTCGACAGTTCAGTCGACTGGATGGCACGTTCAGTCGACTGGACTGATTAACAGAGGGTTTAGTCGACTGGAAGAAGGGGTTCAGTCAACTGAATGAGTTTTTTCACAGGTTCGATTTCCAGCAATCTCCTGAAGAGGTTTGATGAGTTTTAAAAGAAAACTCTTTTCAATAAAATTCACTCAACTTCACGAACATGTATTAGGCCCAATTATCTTCCTATAATAATAAATCTTTCCTCATTAAGTGATTTAGTAAAAATATCCGCCCATTGTTCATTAGTGCATACAAATTCTAAAAAGATATAACCTTTTTGTACATGATCACGAAGAAAATGGTGTCTTATCTCAATATGTTTTGTTCGTGAATGCAAAATTAGATTTTTAGAGATGTTTATTGCACTTGTATTATCACATTTAATCAGCACAACATCGTATTTTAATTTAAAGTCTTGAAGTTATTATTTCATGTATAAAATTTGTGCACAACTACTCGGAACCACATATTCGACTTCAGCGGTAGATAAGACTACAGAATTTTATTTTTTTGAGAACCATGAAACTAGTGATTTTCCTAGGAAATGATAAGTGCCACTAGTGCTTTTACAGTCAATTATGCAACCAGCAAAATTTGCATCTGAATAACTAATCATTTCAAAGGATGTGAACTTAGGATACCACAAGCTTATATCTATTGTGCCAATTAAATATCTTAAGATTCTTTTTACAGCAATTAAGTGTGATTCTTTAGAACATGCTTGATAACGTGCGCACATACACACACTAAACATTATGTCAGGTCTACTTGCAGTTAAATACAATAAACTACCAATCATACCTCGATAGAGCTTAGTGTCTATCGGTTTTCCTTACTCGTCTTTGTCAAGTTTGGGTGAGGGACACACTGGGGTTCCCGTTTGGTTGAGGGACTCATTGAGGTTTCCAAAACCTTTCCGTCTTCCATTTTAAAACGTTTGAGCAATTCTCGTACATACTTTGATTCGTTGATGAAGGTTCCATTTTTAGCTTGCTTGATTTGGAGTCCAAAGAAGAACGTGAGCTCTCCCATCATACTCATCTCAAACTCCTTTTGCATGCATACAGAAAATTTCTTGCATAAATTTTCATTAATAGCACCAAAAATAATATCGTCTACGTATATTTGCACAATAAGCATGTCCTCATTGTTCGTTTTGATGAATAAAGTTGTGTCAATTTTTTCTCTTGTAAATCTATTTTTTAACAAAAATTTACTTAATCTATCATACCAAGCTCGAGGAGCTTGCTTTAAACAATACAATACTTTCGTTAGTTTAAATATATGGTTTGGATAATTATAATTTTCAAAATCAGGTGGTTGTTCAGCATACACTTTCTTATTTAAAAAACCATTTAAAAAAACACTTTCTACATCCATTTGAAAAAGTTTAAAGTTCTTATAGGATGCATATGCTAATAGCATACGAATGGCTTCTGTGAGACCTTGACCCGTTTTTTTCGACGTTTTTTGACGTGTGTTTATCGTTTTTTGGTTTTGCATGTTTATATGCTTTTAGATGCATGATTGGGGTGAGATAAACCTGCGGGGTTGGTTCTTAGGGCCGTGGGGTATTGAGGTGAAAATTTTGAAAAAATTCAAAATAAGATATTTTGGAGGCCTATAAATATTTAGAGTTAGATATTTTCAAAAGATATTTTCAAAATTTTTCCACTAAGTTTTTTCTATTTTCTCTCTGCCTTCTCTCTAACTTCTCGGGGGCCCAAGGATCGATTTTTGACGATCCAACAGCGAATCCTTGCTTTTGGCATCGTGATTTACGCATCCAACTGGATGAAATTTTATTCCGGCGAAGCTCGATTTTGCACATGGATCGAGGTGTCGAGTTTTTAACTCACCGAGTTAGGATCCTAAACTCTCATGTTTTATAAGAGTGTTACGTGTAATCGTGTGTGTTTTTACCGATTAAATTGCATGAGATCTGATTTTGTTTCAAAAAATGGGTTTTAGGGTTTAAAATCGTTTTTCGTTGATTTCGGTGGATGAAATCGGGTGTCGGTGTTTCTTTTGAAGTCTTAGTGTTAAGCCTAGGCGTGTAGATGTCTGAGGGTGTTGGATGGGAGTTTGGAGGCATTGAGTTGAGGTTTAGAGGGTTAAACCCGTAGCTCAAAAGCTATTTTTGCCTCAACCTAGTTGACTGGATCATGTGATCAGTCGACTGGATCCTAGGTTCTTGGGTTGAGTCGACTGAACCGTGAGGGTCAGTCGACTGGACAGTGCTTTTGGGCATTTTTGGCGAGATTCCAGTGTGTTGTTTGGCTCACCTGGAGGGGGGGTCCAGTCAACTGGACTTGGGTTGTTTTGTGTGGTTATTTCATGGTTGGTTTCTTGGTTTCCAATTGGTTTCTGACGATATTCAGTTGATTGATTATGGGATTAGTCGATTAAAATACTATTAGATTTTTTTTGGGGTTTGGTTAGTCGTGTTGTGATTTCGGGGGTCGTGTCGTGGCCTCGGGTGTTTAGTTTAGATACCGTCGTCGGGGTTGACGTGCATGGTTAAATGTGGGTGTGGTGCACGGTTAGGTGCGTGGTTCACCATTGGGTTTATGTTGGGCGCGAGTGGGCATCGTGGGTTTGTGATGGCCGAGTTAGGCGTGTTTAGGGCCCGTGGTTCTTTTGGGAAAAAGTTGTTGGTTTGTGAAAACCAAGGCTTATGGTTTGATGTTGGCCTCCCTATTAGGCTTGGTGTTGTGGGTTGTTGGTTGTCCATGTGATTGGATGTCGGTTATGTGACGGGCTGCGTCATGATGTGAAGGATATATGTGATTTTGTGCATTTATAACTTAGTTTTATTATGCATGATGTAAGACGAAAATGTGGTCATACGTGATATTGGTATGCACGTTAGCTCTGGCTGATGATGGGCGAAAACGTAGCCCGATGAATGTTAGCCCTAGCTAACGGAGGGACGAAAATGTGGTTCTAACGATGCACTTGTGTGCGAATATCAGAAGGACAAAAATGTGGTCCTGACAATGCAGGTGTGTGTGAGCGTATGAAGGATGGAAACGTGATCCTAAAGACGCGTGTGTGTAAATTTGAAGCACAAAAACAAGGTCCTGAAGAGATATATGTTGGGTGTGTTGCTCATAGTGCATTCGGCGTGGTGCATGGATTGCATGAGTTTTTTTCGGTTGTTATAGAACTGTTGTCGGGGCTTATGAGCTGGTTTAGATATGTATTCATGTGCTGCATACATATACCTGTTTTTCTTGTGACTCGTGCGAGTCGTGTTTTCATACTGTTTTATTGGCTCTAGTGAGTCGTGATCTAAAACTGTTTCTAAACTGTTTTAAGGCTTGAAAGAGAGTAAAAAACTGCACCTCATTTTCCTAGCATGTTTAGCTTATTTTGCATGCTTGTCTAGTTTTTGCTGAGCTTTGGCTCACGGTGTGGGATTTAAAATATTTTTCAAGTACCGGTCACACAGGTTGATTCGGAGTTACTGGAGGAGCAGAAGACCTGTAGTCTTCCTTTTTGCTCGTTTTGAACATATATGCTGTAACATGTTTTTCGGCGTTGGGACCGTGTAATGTAAGCCATTTGGCGATTATATACAATGCGTGTATGGTTTATTTTGATAGTGTATTCTCGGGTTGGGTATTATATTCGGTTGCTTGTGGGTATTTCACGTGACCCAGAGTTTAGAGCGTGACAACTTGGTATCAGAGCTCTAAGTTCGAATACCTAAGAGCAGTGAAAAGAGGGTGTATCACCGTGTGAGGTTGATTGCGTGTGCTTGACTACATGTGTTTAGATGTTTTAATAACATGAACGTGTTAGCATGTTAAGCATGAGAATGATGTGTATATCTGAGCATGGGGGTTGAACTGTGGGATTGATTAGTCTTGCCTTTGGGCATTTGGATTAACAAACTTGGGAGCCAAGTTTGAAACGCGTTTAGCTGACGTGATTTCTAGCAAGGAATTTGAGTAGGTTATCTAAACTGGCGCGTCATTCTTGTCGGTTCTCCTTGGTATGTGGGGTTTATTTAGCATGAACCTATGTGGCAATGTGTTAGCATTCTTATGTGGTTAGTGTTTATGTTCATGTTGTGTGCTGTGTCTTATGTTCTGTCTTTTTCATATAAACACGATGTCCATGCGGGGAGGACGAGGTCGTGGTCGAGGCTGTGGCCGTGGTTCTAGCCGAAGGGACATTCTAATCCCAGATATTGGGGATGCTAATGCATCCCAAAGACCTGTTGATGGAGATCTGTGGCATGAGATGGTTGGCTCCATCCGACAGCTGGCTGAGGCTTCTAGGGGAAGAGAGTGTACCTGAATCGAGGGCGATGGTCGTAATGCGCGAGTTTTGATGTCTGGATCCTCCTACCTTTTTTGGGGATCCCAACCCCACCGTAGCCACTGAATGGCTAGAGATGGTCACCAGGATCTTGGACACACTTTAGATAGAGGAAGATGATTTGAGAGTTACTTTTGCTGCCTTCCAACTGAGGGAGAGTGCTCACAAGTGGTGGATGTTTGCCAGGACTACAGTTAGAGGCACTTGGGAGGCGTTCACAAAGATGTTTCTAAAGAAATACTTTCCTGCGACTTTGAGGGAACGATACAGAGAGGACTTCCTTTTCCTGACTTAGGGGATGATGACAGTAATCTAGTATGAGGCTGAGTTTATTAGTTTATCCCGGTTTGCACAGGAGTTTGTGCCCACTGATGGGTTCCGTACAAAGAGGTTCGACAGGGGTTTGAGGCCCGCTATAAGAGATCGAGTGGCGACATTCCGGATGCATGTTTTTACAAAGTTAGTGGAGACCTCCATGAAGGTGGAAGGCACTCTGAATGAGATGCGCGGAGACAGAGATAGTAGGAGTCAGCGAGACGAGGGACGTGCACAGTCCTGGGGACGCAATGATAAGCGTCAACGGACATCTAGTCTGAGTTCTTATCTAGTGGAGTCGTATCAACCACAGTCTTCTACATCTTCGCCTCCTGTAGTCTCAACGGGAAGGCTAGAGCAGGGGAAGTTGTTTTGTTATCGATGCAGGAAACCTGGGCATCGTGTGGAGGATTGCTTACAACCGAAGTAGTCCCAAAGTTTGGCACCAATGCAGTCGCAGGGAAGGGAACCGTCAGTTTTCTATGGGTGTGGTTAGACCGGACATATTTGCAGGACTTGTCCCCAGAGAGAGGATGCACCGAGTACAGTGGGCACACAAGAGGGTTCGTTTGTGCTGGATCGACAGCAGCCTCCAGCAGTTCAGACTTCCCGAGTGACAGATAGGAGAACTTCAGTTCAGTCGGTACGACAGCCGATAGTGCCGGGCTATGGCGGTCAGGCCAGAGCGACATTACCCAGAGCATATGCTCTCATAGCTCCTAGTTCTTCGAGGGCATTGGTCGTGCCTGAGGATGCAGCTATGCCTTCACTGAGCAGAGGTACTTTTTGAGTGTACAGATTTTGAGCCAGTGTTCTTACCGACGTTAGAGCATTGCATTTCCTTGTTACATCTGTTTGGGAGTTGGTAATGGACTCTGTTGGTGGTGTGGTGTGCTGAGGCAGTGGTTGGTGACGATGTGAGGTTGGGGTGAGTTGTAGATCCCTTGTCTTTAAGATAGTTAGCCGTGGTTTAAGATGCCTGACCTTGTTTGACTATATCCCAAGAGTGGTTTGGCTTACCATCTCGTATACCTGTGTCGATTGTGATTGACGGGGTTGTTTCTTTTTACCTTGAGTTGAATTTCGAGTACAAATTTCCTTTAAGGGGTAGAGTTGTGAGACCCTGACCCGTTTTTTTTTTGGCATTTTTCGACGCGTGTTTACCGTTTTTGATTTTGCATGTTTATATGCTTTTAGATGCATGATCAGGGTGAGATATGCATGCGGGGTTGGTTCTCGGGCCGTGGGGCGTTGAGGTGAGAATTTTGAAAAAATTTTAAAAAAGATATTTTAGAGGCCTATAAATATTTGGAGTTAGATATTTTTAAAAGATATTTTTAAAACTTCTCCACTAAGTTTTCTCCATTTTCTCTGTCTTCTCTCTAACTTCTCGAGAGCCCAGCGCTCGGTTTTCAACGATCCAACAGTGGATCGTTGCTTTTGGCATCGTGGTCTACACATCCATCCGAACGAGATTTTATTCCGGCGAAGCTCAATTTTACACGTGGATCGAGGTGTTGAGTTTTTAACTCACCGAGGTAGGATCATAGACTCTTATGTCTTATAAGGGTGCTGCGTGTAATCGTGTGTGTTTTTACCAATTAAATTGCATGAGATCTGATTTTATTTCAAAATATGGGTTTTAGGATTTAAAATCGTTTTTCGTCGATTTCGGTGGATGAAATCGGGTGTCGATGTTTCTTTTGAGGTCTTGGTGTTAGGCCTAAGCGTGTGGATGTCTGAGGGTGTTGGATGGAAGTTTGGAGGCATTGAGTCGAGGTTTGGAGGGTTAAACCTGTAGCTCAAAAGCTGTTTCCACCTCATCCCAGTCGACTGGATCGTGTGATCAGTCGATTGGATCCTAGGTTCTTGGATTCAGTCGACTAGACCATGAGGGTTAGTCGAGTCGACCGTGAGAGTCAGTCGATTGGACAGTGCTTTTGGGCATTTTTGGCGAGATTCCAGTGTTATTTGGGTCACTTGGAGGGGGGTCCAGTCGACTGGATCTGGGCTATTTTGTGTGGTTGTTTCATGGTTGGTTCCTTGGTTTCCAATTGGTTTCCGACGGTATTCAGTTGATTGATTATGAGATTAGTCGATTGAAATACTATTGGATTTTTTTTGGGATTCGGTTAGTTGTGTTGTGGTTTCGTGGGTCGTGTAATGGCCTCGGGTGTTCGGTTTAGATGTCGTTATCGGGGTTGACGTGCATGGTTAGATGTGGGTGTGGTGAACGGTTAGGTGCGTGGTTCATCGTTGGGTTTGTGTTTGGCGGGAGTGGGCGTCATGGGTTTGTGATGGCCGTGTTGGGCGTGTTTAGGGCCCGTGGTGATTTTAGAAAAAGATGTTGGTTTGTGAAAACAGGGGCTTATGGGTTTGATGTTTGCCTCCCTGTTAGGCTTAGTGTTGTGGGTTGTTGGTTGTCCATATGATTGGATGTCGGTTATGTGACGGGTGGCGTCATGATGTGAAGGATATGTGTGGTTTTGTGCATTTATAACTTAGTTTTATTATGCATGATGTAAGACGGAAATGTGGTCTTACGTGATATTGATATGCACGTTAGCTCTGGCTGACGATGGGTGAAAACGTGGCCTGATGAATGTTAGCCCTGGCTAACGATGGACGAAAATGTGGTCTAAGATATGTTAACTCTGGTTGACAATGCATGTGTGCGTGTGTGAGTATCGGAGGGACGAAAACGTGATCCTAATGATGCACTTGTGTGCGAATATCATAAGGACGAAAACGTGGTCCTAACGATACAGGTGTGTGTGGGTGTCTAAAGGATGGAAACGTGATCCTAAAGACGTGTGTGTGTGAATCTAAAGAACGAAACCGAGGTCCTGAAGAGATATGTGTTGGGTGTGTTGCTCATAGTGCATTGGACGTGGTGCATGGATTGCATGAGTTATTTTTGGTTGTTATAGAACTATTGTCGGGGCTTGTGAGCCGGTTTAGATATGTATTCATGTGTTGCATAAATATAGCTATTTTCCTTGCAACTCGTGCAAGTCGTGTTTTCAAACTGTTTTATTGGCTTTGGTAAGTCGTGATCTAAAACTATTTTCAAACTGTTTTAAGGCTTGAAAGAGAGTCGAACTGCACTCGTTTTCCTAGCATATTTAGCTTATATTGCATGCTTGTCTAGTTTTTGCTGAGCTTTGGCTCACGGTGTGGAATTTGAAATATTTTTTAGGTACCGGTCACACAGGTTGATCCGAGGTTGCTGGAGGGGCGAAAGTCCTGTAGTCTTCCTTTTTGCTTGTTTTGAACATGTTGGAGGCAATACTACTAAGATTATTATTTTTCAAAAATGATTATCGGTAAAAGATTAACTGGACAGGCAAACACCGAAACGGGTTTCAGATAAAAATTTTGACGTCAAACGATCAAAAATAAACTCGTGCAACCAAAGTTAATTTAGAAGAATATCTCTTGTAGATCTAATCTTCAACTACAACTTAATTTCGAGTTGAAGCTCCAGTCAGATCTTCTACTGTATTCCCTTACGCGATCCTCGAACGTAGTGTGGGCTACGATCCTCTGAGAACTCGTACCGGCAGAACCCCGATATATTTAAGTTTTCGAAAGACAAAAATAATATCTCAATGATAATGATATATGAACTATCAATCTCAAACTGGTTTAGCCTACCTGCGTATATATAGGGCTACAGTAGGGATCTTGGGAGTAATTATGAGTTAGACTTCCAGTGGAACACAAACATCTACTAGCGGTTTTTGCAATTAAAGAAAGACACATAGCGGTATCTGCAATTATGAAAAACCAGCAGCGGTTTCTGCAATTTTCATAAAACTCTTAATTACAGTTCACACCACTAAAAAACTATAATTACACTCTGACCCATAATCTCAAGACCTTCTTACATTGAGCTCCTGTTTTTAAATGCTTACCATTTCTCCCCACGTTAAAATTTTTGATACCCACCAATTAAATTTAATTACTGACAATTTAATTTAATCGGTATCTTAATATTCCTTAAGCCATTTCGCTTAACTTATTTGACCGCCGGATAATTAAATCCACCTGCAGGGTTTTGCCCGATCAAAACTTATAAGCATCCTTAAGGGAGTATCATCAATCCCGATCTTCGGGACGTGAATTCCGGCAATAATTAATATTTTTCATATAAATAATACCGCTATCCAACTCACTGGGAATATAGACCCATATAAGATCGCACCCTCTAATGAATCAAAATA
>JAOTRH010442801.1:0-32416 GCA_034768845.1 Heliamphora exappendiculata
CCCCCCCCCCCCCCCCCCTTGTGGGCGCTTGGCGTTGCTAACATAATACTTATAGATTCTCACTAAAGAGATTCTAGATTATGAATTTAAGGGGAAGTTGCTAACATGTTTGGCGAAGCTGTAGGGTTATGACTTTAAGCAGCAGTGATACGTATGGTGAAAAAGTTGCAAAATTACTTTTTTGTGGTGAAATTGTACACATTGCCCTTCAGCACTTTTTTGAATATGGTTTGAATAGTTTTTAAATTGCCCACATTGCCCTTCAACACTTTTTTGAAATTGTACATATTCTACCTCAAAATAGTTTTTTAAGGCAGAATATGATAAGTTGATGGAAAAAGTTCTTTCTACACTCACGGTGTGTCCTTCTCTTCAGTAAAAAATGGGAAAACAGAAGGACAAAAGGTGTTTAGATAGTGTTCATAATCATATGAACACAATATATTAGCTAGGAAAAACATACGTGATAGGATATGAATAATAGCATATTATATATTAAATTGCGTAACATTTGTATACACAAGCACAAACAATATATGTATTCATAAAACAATAGATTTATACATAGGACACTGCCATTGCCAGGCTCTGGTTTCCTTCTTTTCTGGAATATATGCTATGTTAGCATTTCCATCTTGCGTCATGTATTGTCTATGTTTGTGCCGCTTAGCTACTCGTTTCTACATCGATAACGTTTAATTTACGTTACTTGTTCCTTTAAGCATGCATTCATTGCTTCTCTCACGGAATGAAGAATGAGCCTCTTATCTAAGACCCCTTGCAGTTCTGAAAAAGACCCTCTTATCAAGAAATGACCCTCATAACTAAGATCACTTGGACACTGGGCACACTTGCGACTTGCAAAGAGCAGTTGGATGGTTATTGATCATCTAGTTCCACTGCAATCTTCTCAAAGATGAATGAGATATCCAACTATTGCAGGATTAAAAGGCTGGTTCGATTTTGAAAATGTTGTTGGCTTTACTTTCCAGTTGCTAACAAATATAATGTCTAACATTGTCGATTACACTGTAATACGTTCATCTAAAGATTTTAGCACTGTCCTTTTCTTCAGTGAGTTTGCGGTGAACCTCTGCATCACATGATAATAATTCTGAAAAGCTTGGTAATGTACTTGAATACATTTGTTAAAATGCCAGAACTCAGAAGCAATTTTGTGTTTGATTTGTTTGGGAAAGCTTCTATCGCATCAATTTCTCCCTAACATCTCATGTTTCTCTGTTTGTAGTTCTGGATACTGCAGCAGGAGTCTGGTGCGATACAAAATCTGTTGTTACCAGTCCGAGGACAGGCAGATACAGTGCTGATGCTGCTGGTGGGGACGCTGCAGTTGAACTGACGAGGCGCTGTAGGCATGCTGCTGCTGCTGTTGGTGAGCTGATCTTTATCTATGGTGGCCTACGTGGTGGTAAGACATAAATATATAATGGAACACTAAATTCATTGCATTTTATCGCTAGTTGTCAGACTCAAGCTGGAAACTAGTTTCTGGTTTCTTATGTCATATGCAGATGAATTTAGGTACTCACAAATATTTTGTAAGCTGGAAATACCCATACTATTCCCCAGCATTAAATGGTGCCTGTCCTGATTTGCTTTGTTTCAGTATAATATCTGTCCTACCTGATTTGCATACAGCAAATTGATTGAACCTTTCAAGGTGCATGGTATGTAGATTACGTTCATAGTAAATGGAGGCTCTGCTTCTCTAAATTTGATTCCTATGATCCTTTATTTATGGGTCACCCTTTTCATGAGAATGTATATCTGATCACCTCAATTTTTTATTCCCATGCGATGACTATTTAATCAGCTTGGAACAAAACTGTTCAGAAGTATGAAATGCACTGTTTCAAAACAAAATTTGCATTGTGAATTTTCATTCAATTAAGTTTCTTCTAGAATGGTTGACCGAGTAATAGTTACTGATGGTAGGCTATTATTAGAAGATTAACTTTAATATGATGTAAAGAGAAATGGCTACGGGCAATAAATTGGCAGAGGATGACGTACTTGGACATGAAGAGAATTGGTGGAAAGTGACATGGCCATGAACAGGCTACTATGGTGGAATAAGGTGTTTTGCACATATTACCTTGGGTAAGTTTTTTAAGGTACTTGGCAACATACAACTGCGGATCAGGAATGTAAATTTCCACTAGTTCATTTGGAGTCTAGTTTCAATTGGCAAAAGATTTCCATATTTTGCAAAAGTGATATATGTTTTGTGGGATATTTTTAAATGCACAAAAGCACTTGGAAACAAAATGCATATTTAAATGCTTTTGGCCAAGTTTCCTTCTTGGGAGCCAATTGAGCAAATAGATCCATGTTGCCTTCCCCATGTAATTGAGATTTGAGACCAAGTCTGGTTGAGTTGAGTTAATACGTGGCATACTAATTTGGGGAAATTGATTTGCCTTTTCATAAGCAATATGATATGTGTATATCTTAACATGGAAGACCAATGCCTAAGTTAGTGGACGTTCTTACGTTCACTCTACTTTTTCTCTTATTCTTTTGGGTGCTTAGAAGGGCTCAATCTATGTTACATAAACTATTCTAAATGAGTAAATGTATAAAGTATTTGTGTTAGACGCTCATCAGTTAGTCAGCGGTATGAACTATGTATTCGATATTTTTAGTTGTACATTCATGTAGAAAACATATTTAGTAATTTGAATTTATTACAGAGTTATGCATAAACTCTCATTAGTAAACAACATTTTCCCTAGAAAAAGTTATTTATTAAAGAATGTGAATATTTTGACGTCCCAGTCTCCTTGATATTAAAACTAGATGAATTTTGCACCTATACACTTGCCCACATACACCTGTACCCAAGTCCATATGACATAGAGCTCAACACTAGTTATGATCATAGAAATTGTATGTATGATAGGGCTTCGAAGTGGGTGGCACTGATATTTTAGTTGGGTGAACTCTCACAAGAATTCAATGGCGAGTTTAAAAAGTCTTTGAACAGAGGGAATTTTTGCTGATATCAAGTTTATGGGCCATTCTTGGGCAACTAATATCAAAAGCACAAATTATTTTGCAGTCATCCTAAAGGTTGCTCATGGAAATTTCTTCTTCTTACTCCACATTGGGATAAAAGGAAAACGGATAATGCATTCATAGTTTGTCAAGGATGTGTGTTGGAGTAG
This sequence comes from Heliamphora exappendiculata, assembly GCA_034768845.1. NCBI lineage: Eukaryota > Viridiplantae > Streptophyta > Magnoliopsida > Ericales > Sarraceniaceae > Heliamphora > Heliamphora exappendiculata. The sequence continues at coordinate 3,189 of JAOTRH010442801.1, forward strand.
CTTTAGACTTGTTTAAGGAGAGAGACATTATGTTCTAGTTACCAAATAAGAGACTACACGAGTAGGTTTAATAACTTTCTCTTTGGGTGAGCGCTAACCCCCAAAGCTTTTTCCATTTTCCTCTCTCGATCAAGAATCAAGATACCTTGGAAAAGTGTACTTGATAGAAGACATTAATTTATGTTCATCGATAATGCATTAATGAAAAATGCTTGAGAGCCTAAGAGGAAGTCCAGAGAGACTGTGGTCAAGGCAATGATGAAAGACACAACCTTTTATGGTTTAACAAAAAAGTATGGTTCTATGTGGAGTATATGATGGACAATCTGTTGCTGAAATTGAATAGACTGAACAAAGCTTTATTGAATAATTCTTAAGATTTTCCTAGATTAAACTAGATGGTGAAAGGATTGTCAGATATTCATGCCATCTCAAGGGCTATGTCAATTTTTGGTTTTTGTCTTTTTATATTGAAGATGTATTTAGTTTATGTAATTGTAGTGGCAGTAGTCATAATATAAAGGAAAAATTGACAAAAATGAATAGAAAAAATTAACAAAATAAATGTACAAGTTTCTAAACATAAATATTTAGTCTTAGAACTGCTGTTCCAAGCCAGAACCGAATCGTTCTTTATTCGTTCGGTTGGGTCCAGTTCTATGGTACTCACCGTTCGGTTCCGGTTCTAAAATTCTTGGAACCGTTCAAAAAGGTTTGGTTATTGGTTTAGTTCAAAACAAAACCAAACCAAATCATGAACTCCTCTAATATTTTAGTTGATCAATCTCACAAGATATTGTACTCATACCCATGTCTCCTCCCTCCATTCTCTCTCTCCCTCTCTCTCTCCCATCATAGTAAATCCTTCTGATGCTGTGTATTCATGTCGTGCATAGTAATTCCTTCTGAAGCTGTTAGTGTCCTATCATGGTAAACAATTTTCATCTTGGACACAAAATTCTACTCTCCTATAGGTGGTTACCATGTTAAGCTGGTCAGCTTTTTTAGTTGAATCTAAGGAAGGAGTTTGAGCCTGACATGTTTGTATGGCAGGGGTGTTACTTGATGACCTGCTAGTTGCTGAAGACCTGGCTGCTGCTGAGGCAACAAGTGCAGCTTCACATGCTGCAGCTGCCTCATCCAATGTGCAGGCAGGGAGATTACCTGGAAGGTTTGGGTTTGCTGATGAAAGGCCCAGGCAAATAATTCCTGAAGCAGTTCCTGATGGAGCTGTTGTGTTGGGAAATCCAGTTGCCCCTCCTATAAATGGTGATATGTATACTGATATAAGCACTGAAAATACGTTGCTCCAGGGTTCGCGGTATGCTTGTGGCTACATTTCTGCATTGATTTCAGCTTTGCGTATCTTTTGGGATGATAGTGCTTTGGCTTCACAACTATTTTAAAGAGCTGCTAAATTTGGTCTTCATGCAGGAGACTGAGCAAAGGTGTTGAGTACTTGGTTGAGGCCTCAGCAGCAGAAGCTGAAGCTATTTGCGCCACATTGGCTGCTGCCAAAGCAAGGCAAGTTAATGGAGAGGTTGAAGTGCCGGACAGGGATCGAGGGGCTGAGGCAACCCCTAGTGGGAAACAGATATCTACCTTGATTAAGCCTGATTCCGACGTGTCAAATAATTCAGCTCCAGCTGGAGTTCGGTTGCATCACAGAGCTGTCAGTTTCAAGGATTTGCATCCTATTTGAATTTTATCTTTCTAGTAAACTTTGTTATATATGGTTACCAATACATGTCTCTTGTTTAGCAAGGTATATTCTTCTATTTGCAGGTTGTTGTAGCTGCAGAGACTGGTGGAGCTTTAGGTGGCATGGTCAGGCAGCTTTCAATCGATCAATTTGAAAATGAAGGACGGCGAGTCAGCTATGGAACCCCAGAAAATGCCACAGCCGCAAGGAAACTTTTAGACCGTCAAATGTCTATCAGCAGTGTGCCTAAAAAGGTAAAAATGGCTATATTTTGTGCAGATGATAAATTTATATTAGATCATATTTGATGCATGTTGTGTTTCTCAGAGGTACATTCACTCCAGCCAAATGGAGATTTAAATAATTTTTCTTTTGGCGCGCGCGCGTTTTATTTTTATTTATTAAAATTTTTTTTTTTTTGGGGCGGGGGGGTGTCCTTGTGTGGGCGTTATGGAATGCACCTTGCAGGTACTGATAAAACAATCCAAGTCGGTCATGTTAGAAAACAGACTTCCCTTGCAGATCTTATTGTGCATGCTATTTCCTCCCCCGCCCAATTGTACCTTTTTGTTTAAGAGCATCATTCATCTTTCAAGCACAGGTTTTTCCAAAATAGATAGCACATTAAATTTACAACGCATTTAAGAGTAAAATAATCATATGCTATCATTCATCTACAATTTCATCATTCAAAACATAGATGTAGGAGTATTTTCAGAAAGATATCTCAAATATTCCACTTTATCATAATATCTAGGTACTCTCACATGGAAGTTCAATAAATCGTAATCCACGCCTTAATCGTGAGGAAAAGCTCTAGCCCCCAATGCCAACTCTCCGTTGCCTAGCAAGCAATCAAACTACATACTAAAGATAGGGCACCAACTTTTATTGTTAATAGTTGAAAGAAAAGATTCAAGTTTTCGGATAGGCCCACACAGATTATACAAAAAAAAAAAAAAAGAACTTGATAAAAACCCTACACGGCGGAACAAGGGTTATACTTTCGAGATCTCTCTGGTTTGATCTCGTCTTAGCACACGAACGAAAACTACTGGATGGATGCACACGAACAGGAACTCAATTGCACCTTAAGTCTTCTGCCATATTACTGTATGCCTAATCAGAGACAGAGGCTAGGCTCTAGTTTTTCGTGACCCTTAATCACTCTTTCTCAGCTACCTCTCTTTTGCATCACGAAATATCAAAACCCTAATTGCTAGAGAGGTTAAGGCGCATATAAATAAGATACGATAGGGACCCGAGGAGAAAATAAGATTCGGGCATCTTATGTAGTTAGAAAAACTTAATTCAATCTGAATTAAATTCCCAATTTCATAAATTATAATTCATACTACTAAAGAATTATAATTGCACTCCCATTCTTATCTCAAAAATTAATTTTGAGCTCTATGTTATTAAATGTTTATTTATCTTCTCATGTTAATACTACATATATCCGTCGATTAAGTTAAATTACTAACAATTTTATCTTTTAAGTGTTTTACTTTTAGTATTTGCTAGTAAAATATTAACCTTGGGGTTAATATTGTCGGTGGGCCACTAGTTTAGTAGTTAAAATCAAAACCTTTGTGGTTATAGCCTATAGGTTTGATCCTGAGGGCAACCACTTTGTTCATATGATGCCAAAAGGTTAGGTCTGCACCAACTCGACCCTCCCAGACCTATTAATGGGGATGAAACTGGGAGTATATTAATGTTAAGTAAAAATATGCTTCTTTTTAGTGTTGTCAACGCACAACCTCAGATGCGGATGGGACTGACACTGTGCTCTACAACTCAATTTCTTTATGATTTGTTTGACTTGCAATGTTGTTCACAACAATCATGTGGGGTTATCTTGCTTGCTTTGTTAGTTGCCCTTTTTAGTCAGCTTTATTCCTTGTCTCTAAGCACAACTTTTACTTTCTGTTGTGATAGAATCACCTCTTTTTTCACTTTTCAGGTAATTGATCATCTCCTGAAGCCCCGTGGTTGGAAGCCTCCAGTGCGCAGACAGTTTTTCTTGGATTGCAATGAACTAGCAGATCTCTGTGATAGTGCTGAACGTATATTTTCAAGTGAACCCAGTGTTATACATCTCAGGGCTCCTATCAAGATATTTGGTGATTTGCATGGGCAATTTGGGGATCTTATGCGACTTTTTGATGAATACGGTTCTCCATCAACTGCTGGGGACATAGCGTAAGTGTTATTTTTTATGCATTACCTTCCCATTTTATACTTTTTTATCGATATTGTTTCCTCTTTGCATCATCTGTTTTGACAAAGAGTTCATCAATTGCACCGGCTTTTCCTTTTGATGCTTTGTAGGAAGACAATAGTCTCTGTAATTCGTTATGCGCATGTGTTTATATTGATATATTGACAAAAGTGTGCCTTGGTCACATGTGCGGAACATCTGTTGAGTTATTGGTCTCAGAATCGGTGTTCTTATATCATAACCTGGCGTTAATTGAGGTGTGATGACATGGAAAGAAATAAAACAATCAAAATTGAAAAGAGTGAACATATAAAAAGCCTTCATTTAAACAGATCAGTTGTTAAAAGTATAGTCTGCAACATAATTTTTCATTAACTTGCATTGGAGTTTGACTGTATTCCGTGAGTCTTATTTTTCCCTCAATCCAGTTCAAGTCACCTAGGTTTGTTCCAAGTTATTTTAGGGTTTCTGTATGGACAATTTTGGCCATTTTGTTCATGCATGGTCATTATCTTTGAAATGAGACGCCAGCATTGACCAAAGAGCTATGGTTATCTCTCTAGTTTTCACCGTATCAGTCCGCTATCAACGGTTTTGGTGTCCAAATTATGGCTTTTGGTTTTCCACGGGAAGTTGCCATAAACAGTGCTGGACCACTGCCCGCTTCATGGAGCTGATATGGAAGACCTTTTCATCTTTGACTTTGTCCACCTCATGGTACAACAGTTGGTTTGCGCCACTTCCCGTGGTTGGTTTTATGGTTCAATCAGAATTTGACTCTTAGCTACTTAAAATTTGTTCAAGATTCACGTTTTTCATTTAGGAATATGTTCAAGATTCACGTTTTTCGTTTAGGAATGCTTCTACAGATCATTTCATCAAGTTCTTTGATCAGATCCTGGATCTTATGCCGCAGGCTATAGTAATATTTTGTCTCATGTCTTGGATATCTCTAATAATACTGATTGTTACCTAATCATTAAGTTATCCGGTCTCCAACCCCAAAATGAATCCACTCCTTAATTGGATGTGTTGAACGTGGACATTTGTTAGACTCACCTCAACATCTATTGGATATAGCTATACATGTCAATCATGTCCTTTTCTTGATTTTTACAGATCTAAACTCACTTTGGATACTTGGGGGACATACCAGTCTATCATTAAAACAAAACATCTAATTTTTTGGAGAATAAATTTTTTCCCAAAATGGGTATTTGGACTTTTTGTTTCCATTTTTTCCCACATATAAAATGAAGATGATTTCTTACTATTATGATGTAATAAAATATAAAATAGAAATATTTTTTTTTAATTATTATCTTATGGATGTATTCCCATTTGTTACTGTGTTCCAGTGATGCTGTGTTATAATTTTTGAAAATTACCATTTGGCGTGTCCCTATCATATTGTCATATTGTACACTATATGTGTCTTGTGTCTTTGCCTCTTAGATGAGCACCAACTACAATGGTTGAAGTTTCTCTTACTAGTCATTAGTTTGTGTAGTCTTTTCCCCTTTCTAACAACAAATAATTTTTTCGTTTAATTTGTGCTAGTAGCCTAGTACGCTGCTTTGTTTCTATATTCCGAGGAGATAAAGTTCATACTTCGTACCCTAGATAGTTGGACTATCTAAATAAATAGTAATCATTAGAGATTAAAAATTATAAATTAAAAGAATTATCAAATACTAAGCTTTTTCTTAATTTTCTACCAGTAAAAATTTGTTCAGTTTCATGCAATTTCTTACTATTGCATACTTACAGGAAATGCAAGCATATTTCTTAGGTATTGTTTTTCTTTGTAAGTATTGTATTCTTTTTCACAAAAGGAATATGTATTGTTTCTAGCCTAAGAAACGAGGGTGCTGTGACCCAACCCTGCTCCACTTGGCTCACGCCATTCACTTGGGTCAATCCCTTCACTCCAAGGCTTGGCAAGCACAAAACTCCATGACATTACTTAAGCTTGTTAGAATATGAGAAAAGGAATACGGAAAGAGTGTATTCTCATTGTGAGGCATATCCACATATTTATTAAGAAATAAGAGACTATAGGCAGCGCCTTAGTAAATAAGTCAATATATATTAACACCCCCTCAAGTTGGAGCATAGATATTGATCATGCCCAACTTGTTACAAATGTAGTGAACACGGGACCCAGGAGCGCCTTAGTAAACAAGTTAGTAAATTGTTCACCAGATCGAACAAAACCAAAATCGATAACTCATTTCTTATACTCGTGACGGATGAAATAATAGTCGATCTTGATATGCTTTTTTCGCTCATAAAACACTAGATTGGTAGCGATGTAGACAACAGACTTATTATCATACCACAACTTGGTAGAACTCATACGCGGTTCGTCTAATTCAGTGAGAAGCTATCGGACCTACATGGTTTCGGACGTTGCCAATGCCATAGACCTGTATTCCGCCTCAGCACTAGACATCGACACCACATCTTGCTTCTTATTTTTCCACGATACTAGCTTTCCACCAGCAAAGACAAAGAACCCTGATGTGGATCTCCTATCAATCGGATACTCTGCCCAGTCTGTATCAGAATAGCCCTCGGTACAGAAGTGACCCCGGTTACAAAACTGTAGGCCCTTCCCAGGGTTGGAATGGAGGTAACGTAGGATATGAACCGCTGCATTCCAATGTGGGATGTGAGAATCAGACATGAACTGATTCACAATGCTGACAGGATAGGCAATATCTGGTTTGATCATGGTGGTCAAATAATTAAATTTCCCGACCATTCTTCGATACCTGTCAGAGTGAGAAAACACGTTACCGTCGTCGGGAAGAAGCTTCACATTTGGATCTATTGGGGACTCCACACTCTTTGCATTAAGTAGGCTGGCATCGCGCAAAATGTCAATCACATATTTTCTCTGAGAAATAAAAATTTCATGCTTTTCTCTGGCCATCTCAACCCCCAAAAAATACCGTAAGTGCCCAAGATCTTTAGTTTGAAACTGTGTCTGCAGGAAGGCCTTCAGATCACTAATCCCAACGCGGTTATTGCCAGTGATGACTATCATCAACATAGGCAACTAGAAGAATTGCAGTCTGAAGCAGCCCGACGAAAGAACACGGTATGATCTTTTCCTGACAGCTGCAGACCAAACTGTTGCACCACTGTGCTCAACCTCCCAAACCAGGCCCATAGAGATTGTTTTTAACCATATAAAGAACAACGAAGGTGCCACAAGATCAGACGCCCTCGAGCAACAAAACCTGGAGGTTGCGCTATATAGACTTCCTTCTGAAGATTGCCATGGAGAAAGGCATTCTTGACATCCAACTAATAAAGCGGCCAGTTCCGAGTCGCGGTGAGAGAAAGAAAAAGGCGAATAGAAGTCATGTTGGAGACCGGAGAGAAAGTCTCAAAATAGTCGACGCCATAAGTTTGGGAATAACCTTTTGCAGCAAGGCATGCTTTCAAGCGAGCTAAAGAACCATCAGGATTCACCTTCACAGTGTAGACTCATTTGCAGCCGACTAACTGGTTCCCGGATGGAAGAGAAACAAGGTCTCAAGTGGCATTGTTATCCAGTGCAGTCATTTCTTTCCTCCAACATAGCAGTACGCCAACCAAGATGTGAGAGAGCCTCTGAAACACTACAAGGTATAGCAGTAGTATCAACTGTAGAAATAAAGGCACATAAAAAAGCTGACAAGCCCTTATAGGATTCAATATAATGGGGGTAATCTCGACATATGCGATAAGGGCAATGAGCAGTAATAGAGAGCTCACGTACCAGTGGATTAACCGACGAGAGAACTGGCTCAGCAGGAGTCGGATCACTCGGGGGCGGTGCGGTGGGAGGTGGTGCCGAGAGCGGCGAAGAAGAAGTTGCATGAGTATCAGAAGTAATCCGAGAGACCAAAAAATTGGTAGACAGAGGGGAGGGAGGTGACTCACGACCTGGAGAAGGAACATGAGGAGAAATAGAATAGAATGGGGTTGACTCAAGAAAGGTGACATCCCGAGACACAACAAAACGATGGAGTGCAGGACAGTAACACCAATACCCCTTCTGGTGTTGAGGGTAGTCAAGAAGCACACATTTTAGGGCACGAGCATCAAGTTTAGTGACTTGTGGTCTAGTGTCACGCACATAGCATACATAACCAAAGATTTTAAGGGGCAGGGAGTGCACAGGCGAAGTAGAAGCTAACAAAGACATTGGGAAAACACTACCCAACATAGTAGACAGCATGCGATTAATAAGATAATATACCGTAAGAACAGGCTCACTCAAAAAATGATGAGGAACATGCATGACATAGAAGAGCACGGGCTGTTTCCAAAACATGTCTATTTTTTCGTTCTGTCACCCCATTCTATTCGGGGGTATCGGGACAAAACATCTTATGAAAAATGCCATGACCCACCAGAAACTCCCTCATGGCAATAGACAGATAGTCCCTCCCGTTATCGCTACGCAATACCCGAACACATGTACCAAATTGGGTTTGCACAGTCATGCAAAATTGAGTAAACACAAATAACATAGATTTATTTTTCATTAAATATATAAATGTGGCACGAGAGTAATTATCGATAAAGCTCACAAAATAACGGAAACCAAAGAAAGAGGTGAGCGGATTAGGTCTCCAGACATCAGAATGAACTAACTGAAATGGAGCAGAAGCTCTTTTATTGACTCGAGATTGGAAAGGCACACGTAGGTGCTTGGCAAAACGACACAACTCACACTCGATGGAAGACACAGACCGCAAATTAGGGTAAAGAATTTTAAGACTCGACAAACCAGGATGCCCAAGACGACAATGGATATCAAGAGCGAAAGAAGACATGGCAGAATGCGCTTTAACAGGAGCAACATCTAGCAGGTACAATCTCCTCGAAACCCGTCCTCTACTGATAATCCTCTTTGTCGTAAGATCCTAAAAAATACAGTAATCAGGAAAGAATGTCACTGAGCAACCCAAATCAGTAGTAATTTGACTAATGGATAATAGATTAAAGGGATTATCAGGAGTATGCAAGACATTGTATAAAGAAAGGGCAGGATTCGGTGCCATAACACCACAATCCTCAACAGCTAAGGAGGATCCATTAGCCACCAAAATACCAGCATGACCAGGAGTCGGCTTATAATCTGATAGTATATCTGATGATTCAGTCATGTGAGCAGAAGCGTCAGAATCAATAACCCATGTGTGGGGAGTAGCCACACATGCAGTAGGATTACCTGCAAAGGTAGTAGTTGGTACCTCAGAGGAACTTGTACTCTGTCCAATCTGACCATACATATACTGGTCATACTATGTGGCAGTCATCTCAACAATTCGTCTGGTTGAGTTGGGCGCCCCCTGAGGGTATGTCTGGACGTAGTCTTGCTGGCTGAAATCAGATGTGGCATTTGCCACCAGTGGGGGCTTTTATGAAGCTTGTAACATTCACTTCGAATGTGTCTTCGGATCCCATAATAGTGGCACGTACGGGTCTCACGACCACCATCACGACTTCCTCCACGACAAGACTTGCTATCGCCAACACGACCGCAGCCTCGACTACTGCGGCTTCCATGAAAACCCACAAAAGCAGACTGATCAGAATTCTCGATAGGGGATGTACCAGTACCACGAGATTCATCCCGACAGGATGACCGACTCACACGTCGAAATGTCTCGAAGAGAGTGGGAATGTCTGCCCCAATAAGGATTTGAGAGCACGCCGAGTTAACTCGGAGTCCAAACTGGCCAAGAAGCACACCACCAAAAGTTGCTGCCTCTGCTGCTGAAATTGAGACAACTGATTTGTGAATGGGAGAGGGCGATCAAACTCGTCAGCCAAAATCTTGAATTGCATAAAATGATCCTGAAGAGGCTTTCTGGACTACTGGGATTGAAAGAAACCTTTCATGACATCATATAGGCGGGAGAGATTATTAGTGGATGAATAGATCGATTCTAACGAGGACCATATTTCTCGCACAGTATCAGTGTTCACCATCAAAGCTTGAATAGAAGGATCCATCGAGTTGAGCAACTGACTAAATATCCATGCACCATCCCAGGTCCAAGTCCGAAAGGTCGCTAATGTTTGTGATGGAGGGTCATCAAACAGGTGAAAATCGAGCTCCATGCCTTTTAAGAGACTTAGGAACGCTTTTTTTTCCATAAAGCATACGATTGGCGCCATCAAGTCGCCGATCAACCAACTGCGTGGATGACAAGAACACCTCTGTGGTACGCTGCCGTCTAGCTTCAACCTGGGTTTCGCGGGTCACGGAATTCTCTGACATTCTTGTTCACCAACAAGGGGACCAAAAATATCACGAAAGACAAGTCTCAATCCACACGGAGGTATGACAAAGGACCACACCGGACTCTCACAGCATCATCAAACCATCAGACACCATTGAACTACACCCCTGTGCACTGGCTGAATGATGTAGTGAGGGAAAGAGAGAGAAAGGTATGGCTGAACTGCTGAAAGGACCTGTCGAAGGTCTGGGAGTGGTCGGCGAGGCTCAGGAAGGACCTATAGTGATCAGCGCAGGCCCTGGAGGAGGTCGACGGTGGTCGGCGTCACCCCTGGAGGGGTCGACGAGGGTCGGCGCCGGCTCTGGAGGAGTCGACGGTGGTCGGCGAGGGCTTCTGAAAGGCGGACAGTGGTCGGCAAGGGTTTCTGGTGGTTGGCGGCTAGGGTTAGGGTTTTGCTTCTGGAGGTGGCTAGGGTTTCGTGGAGGTGGCTAGGGTTTCATGGCTCTGATACCATATTAGAATATGAGAGAAGGAATACGGAAAGAGTGTATTCTCATTGTGAGACATACCCACATATTTATTAAAAAGTGAGAGACTACATGCAGTGCCTTAGTAAACAAGTCAATATATATTAACAAAGCTGGGAGGAGAATCTAGGAGTTCTTGCTTCAGAAGACTCCATGACAGTACTTAAGTTGGGAGGAGGATGTAGGAGTTCTTGCTTCGGACCTCCAGTGGGTTGCAGCATCGAGGTTAGAGTTGAAAACTCAATAGAGTTGATTGGCTTGCCCAACCCTTGGCATTCCGCTATGACCAATCAAAGAGTGGGAGGGGGAGGTAGCGAGGACAACGCGGCTCAAAATGCTTAAACTCAACTTATTAGTTAGTGGTCCACTTGGGTCATTATAAATGGTATCAGGGATAATCCTGCTTCCCATGTTGAGTTATGCGGCGGTATAGAGAAGTAGAGGCTCCAAAGAGGGGTAAAGGCCCCGAGGTTGTATATCTTGTACACGCTAATGGGCTCTGTGTCCGCTAATGAGCTATTATCTATATCTCAACTAGGAAAAGAATTTATGCCACGCGATGAGAGCGCTGCGTACTTGAGCGGAGAATATTGCGATACCCCATCACGCACTAGTAGGAAATAAAAATTAAAGTCTGATGTATAAATAAACTTGTAAGTTACTAATAATAATTTGAGTTTAAGTATTTTGGGTCGTGTTGTTAGGCTTTTATTCAAGTTATTGGGTCAATGGTCTAGGCATTTATCAAAGATAAGAAGTACACCGACCGCTTTGAATAATACTATGCTCAAAAGCTCGACCATGGGATCAGCATGCTACCCCCACCTTCTTGTGCAACAAAGATCTTCTCTGGCTGTTGACTTGGCTAGTATGCTCAGGATGTTGCTCCTGGAGAAAGGCTTTGCTTGGCACTTGTGATGAGCTCCCATTGGCTCCTCATTCAAGAAGTTACTGTTCATTTTAGAACTTCTCCATTGCCTTCCTCTCTTCAACCTAAGGTTACTTCCGTTCTCTCCTCTCGCTTCCAGTGGAACTGAGCCATCAAGTGCCTACCAGATTTCGTGACATCCTAATTGATGCAGGACAAGCACAAATAGGCCTTAGGCATCCGCACCTAGGGAACTCTAAGTACCTACAGTTAGGGATGAACTGGAATTTACACTAATTCTAAAGGAAAATTATCTCATTTAATCAATCCATGCCTTTTAATACAAGCTTAAGAGTCTTTAAATTGACCTTTGAGATAACGTTTCATCTAGTCGATCAATGCTTCATATTACTGCTAGGATAAGTGTTGAGATATCATGTTTATATGCTGTTGACAGCACTTTCTTTTGCTCTTATGCATATTCATAGGCGTGCACGCTTTTCGGAACACAATTACTTTTCTTTGATGTTTTTTTGCATAGAATCAATCTGTCATCAACAGTTTATTATGTGAAAATTAAGGCAATTACCGGCATATCTTTCTACCACCTTTATCATGATGCTAATTTTGTATTTGACTATCAGATACATCGATTATCTCTTCTTAGGAGACTATGTTGATCGGGGCCAGCACAGCTTGGAAACAATTACTCTTCTGCTTGCTCTGAAGGTATAACACCATTAACAGGCTTGTCTATTCTTTCACAAAGGTTAATCATCTTGGAGTTTGCAAATTTTATAATGGTTTCTGTGTCATTTGATGAATGTTATAGGTGGAGTATCCCCACAACATACATTTAATTCGTGGGAACCATGAAGCTGCTGATATCAATGCCCTTTTTGGCTTTCGAATCGAGTGTATTGAGCGAATGGTAATGCATTATTTATTTGTCAAAAGTATTTTTGTTTTCTTCTTTTATCAATTATAGTCATCAGCTTCATGATATTGTAAACAGGGTGAGAGAGATGGGATCTGGACGTGGCACCGGATAAACAGATTGTTCAATTGGCTCCCTCTGGCTGCTTTAATTGAAAAGAAAATTATCTGTATGCATGGTGGCATTGGAAGATCAATAAATCATGTGGAACAAATTGAGAATCTTCAGCGCCCTATTACAATGGAAGCAGGCTCAATAGTTCTCATGGACCTGTTGTGGTTGCTGCATGTCCTTACCTCCTTTTTTATTTTAGAGTAAATTACACTAACCTCCTTTGAGGTTTGGGTCAAATATTGTGAGCCCCACACGTTTGGAAAAATTACATTGTCCCCCTTTGATTTTAACGCTGTTAATAAAAATAGATAAATGACTAAATTAGCCCTAGAAAGAAGCTTCCTACTCTCTCTCTCTCTCTCTCTCTCTCTCTCTCTCTCTATTCCCAAAACCAGACACATCAATGTAAAACTTGCCAAAATTCCAAGAAAATCAAAGAACCGATGGAGTTAGACTTTCTCCACAAAGAGCCGATAGATCTTCCCCTTTTCTGCTTTCAATTCTTAACCATCATTCCAGAGAGAGATTTCTGTATAGAGTGAGAATCAACTTGCAAAAAATCACTAAAAAGATGGGACTCTTTGCCGGAGGCGGTTTCATCCTTGTTGGCGCTTGGGAATCTTTCATCTCATCGATTGGAACCACACAAATGATCTCATCATCAAAAGCAATATCATCATCAACACAACCATCTTCCCACATTGCGAAATCAACTTCTTCGTCTTCTTCATCCGTAACCTGGGTCGCAGTCATGGTTTTAAAAAACGACTGTTATTGTTATTGTTACGTACCGGTTTCGGTGGGGACCGATACATGCTATAGCCGCTATAGCGGTGAGACCGAAAATCACAACCGTAATGGCCGTTACGGTTTCCATAACGGTCAAATCGGTTGAATAACGGAGAAATCGGGCTGTAACGCCCCGTTACGGACGCTACGCTTTGAAAAAGCGCCTTTGACAGAGTGAATGGTTTCTGAAGCCTTTTACTTTACCCTTTTTGGATGCTTTTGATTATTGTTGCCTCAAAACGAGCGTGTCGGAGATAAGCTACTAGTTTAAAAAAGATAAGGCTCAGACCTGCGCCATTTCGACTATTCGGCAAGCTTTTTCCTAGTACGAAGCTGTGCTTGACTGTTTCGGCGCCTTCTGGGTTCATCTTCTCTTCTTTCAAGTTCTTTCAATTTTTTTTTTTTTTTTTTGAGTTTTCCAGTTTCTTTCCAGGTTCCTTCTGAGAAGATGAAGCTTCAATTTTCTCAAAATTTTCGAAACTTTGAGATTTTTGATTAAAATTTTTTTTTTCCAGCTTCATCTTCTCTTCTTTCAATTTTTTATTATTTTTTTCAAGATTGCTTAAATGTTTCGGCCTTTAGGAATTTGGATGGTATAAAATTCATTGTTTTTTATTATTTTTTTTAATATTTAGTCTTTGGGAATTAAAATTATAGATCTATTGGTTGAATTTTTTTAATTTAATGTTATATTTTTTATTATTTAAAAATATTTGAAGATGATATAAAATTCATTTTTTGAGTTTTGAAGATGAAACATGAAATACTAGAATTTAGATAATTTAGATCTAGTTGTAAATTTTGATTTTTTCTTTATTTTTTTATCTTCAATTGTTTATTTGTTGGAAATTAAAATTACAGATCTTCATTGTGTGTATATATAATTATTTAATATTCTTTTTAAGAAATATTTGTTTAAAATCCTTATTTTTTATTCCTTACAAAATACAAAGTAAGTTTAAAATATCTAAACTTAAATTCGTATATTTGATGTTGTATTAATTTTTGTATTTGTTAAAATATTTGAGTTAGTTATTTATTTGTGTATGTGTACAAATTAATTAGTTATTTGATGTTGTATTCATTTTTGTATTTGTTAAAATATTTGAGTTATTTGTTTGTTTGTGTATGTGTACAAATTAATTTATTTATTTTTGTATTTGTTAAAATATTTGAGTTAGTTATTTATTTATGTATGTGTACGTTTGGACTTCTGATGTTAGAGGAGATTCTCACGTTGGAGAACCAGTCTCAAATTTACCTTAGAGACCTCCAGCGGATATGGTGTATAATTTTGGAAAATTTAGTCTTCATGACCATTCATATAGTTACAGCACTGATAGCCATAGCTACCCTTCCCTAGGGCCACTTAACCCACCTCAGCCATATCCTCCATCATATGATTTTGATCCTTATGGGTATTGTCATAGTGGATGCATGATGCCTGTCAATTATGCTCCTCCACCTACTTTTTCATATTCTCCACCAACCCATCAAATAGATCAGCGTGGACGGGAAGGTGACATGTCTTTATTCACCTAGGTATTCCCTACTAGCTGGGATGATAAAGCAAGTAGTAGCAACAATCAAGATCAGTCGGAATCTGAAGATGCTCCCCCTCTACAAGCTCCACGTCACTCGTTTTGGTGGTAAGTGAAAGTAATTGCTAATAGGTATGTAATATTTTTTTAATAGAATTTCACAATTCCACTAGTACATAAATTCACCAATTACTTTAGAAAAATAATTAAAATTGTTAAGACAGTTCAATAAAACTAGACTTACTAGTATAAAATTTAGGAAATATGTTAAATCATGTCTAATTGGTAAACAAAATACAACAAAAAACATTTTAAATTTTAATAAATATAATTTTAGGAAAAAAAATATGCATATCACTTCATTTTAGATGAGTTGTGCAAAAACAAAAAAATTTCATGGCTTCGGTAACCGCTACTGTTACGCTACAGCTGTTACGCCCCGAAACTGCGCCACCGCCATCGTTACCGTTACGGCGATTGCTACCGCTATTTGAAACCATGGTCGCAGTCTCTCTCTTTTTTCTCTTCTTTATCTTAAATTCTCTAATTTCCTTAATTGGCACTCTCAATTCTAAAGATCAGACGGGTTTGGTCCTCCAGCTAGAGGTAATCGCAATCCTTTGCTTTTCTTTCTATACTATGTATTGGGTCTCATGACACATCAAAAAAATTCGATCTTATTCCCCTCATCAATCTTCAATTTAATTTGTCTATTCACGTTTGTGGAAGAATTTCTGTTACTTCGATCTTTTGCTTGTTCCGATCGGTGTTTGTGTTTTTTCAACAATTCTTGAATTGAGAACCCCTAAACCAAGATTTTTGAGGCTGGCACGTGGAACTGGGCTGATTTTTCAGCAGACTTGGTTTGTCCAAATGGGTTTTTTCATTCTATTCTGGTGCGATGGCAAATGGGTGTTATTTGCATGAGAAGAGCAGAGGGAATTATATGGTTAAGTGTAAGGGACAACCCCGAGTATCACCGCGGTCGGGCGATCACGACACTTCAGCTCAATTGTCATCTTTCTTTCCTTGTTGTTTTGATTGTTGGGTGTACTCAATTGTTTGTAAAAAGACTGGAATTGGTAGGGTTATAAGCTGCTTGCTGCGGAAATGCAGCAGTTGGATTGCCATGCTCATATCACTTTGGATTCTGCTGATGACAATGAGGATGTTATTAAAGAAGAGGGGAATGTTGCAGGAAAACTGGTGATATTCAGGAAATCTAGCTCCTTCCCCATATCGTAGCGGGCTCCGCCGCTGGCGCAGCGGTGAGCGTCTTCCAATGTTTCCATGGCTCGGGCGTCCCAGATTTTCTTCTTTAGAGTGAATTCCTTGTCCTTCATAAGCTCTAGGGGCAAATATGGAAGAATTTATTTATTCATTGTTGGCATCATTGGTCAAACGTGAGTTGACTAACGAAAACCTAACGGCATGATTGATGTGTAATCTGAAGTTAAACGTCAATGGGTGATGATGTAATTTTTCCAAACATGTGGGGTTGACTATATTTGACCCAAACCTCGGGAGATGATGGTGAAATTTACCATTTATTTTATTATTATTGTTAGTATTATTATTTTTTTGCAATTCGATTTGTTTGGCAGTTAACATGGATATCTGAATTTCTTTCATAGGTCTGATCCAACAGAAAATGACAGTGTGGAAGGATTACGACCAAATGCTAGAGGTCCTGGGTTGGTCACTTTTGGGGTGAGTAATTTTTTCCCCATTCTCTATATTACATTTAGATAGTTCTTTTGTTTGTTTATTAAGTTCACCCTATTACCTCATGGATTATCTTTCTATATTTACTCAGCTTTATTAGTATTGTAGACATAATTACATAACCCGTTTGATGTGAGGGCTTATTATAACCTGTTGGAGTAAGATTTGAGAAGTGATAATACTATGGGCAGCAATGGTGATAAAACTGTTGATGTTCCAAAATGAAGATATTAATTTTATTTATTTTTGAAGCTTTAAAACGTAAAATTTGACTAACTGGCCTGATCCTTGAGCTTTTTGTTGTTCCAAATATCACTGTTATACTTTCAACTTTGTGTCTGGTTGATTTCATGCTATGCGTCCTTATAATAAACCCAGCGTGAAACTTCATCACGGTGCTCCTGTGATTTTCCTTTTAGTTACTACCGATGTTCAGCTTGTTTTAGTACAATTCTTTTAGCGATTCATACGTAGACATTTTTTACCGAGTAAGAAGGTGAATGATTGGCTTCCATTTGAGGAACTTAAAATAGTGCCTCTCAGCATATCACTTTCCACACCATGTAGAGGAACTCATGTTTCTTCAAATTCCAAATCTTTGGAAATCTTGCCACCATTGGAAAGGAATTAGATTTTGTTGTCATTCATGAATAATATACCAAACAAATGGAAAACATAGATATGAAGAGAGATCATTTACATGTTGATTGGCAAGATGATAAGGCGTATTGGTATTGATTTCAATAAGCTTGAAAGTGGGGATGAACATTTAAGGAGTTCGGGCCATCTTAAGTCTAAAGGACTTTAAGGACTTTCTTGGCAAGTCACTAATCTCCATTTAAGGACTTTGGGAAGTCCTTGAATCTTTTGTTTTTTTTGTGTTGTTTCTTCCTTTTATGAGCTACTATTTTCATCCCCCCCCGAAGATGCATGCATGGATATGGACACAGACATAGGTACAACCCCATCGGGTCACACTGCAAAGATAGTTTCAAAACATCATGACCGGGCATGACAAGGCATTAAACCAAACCTTGATTTTTCTTGTTTTTTTTTCCCTTGATCAGCAGCATATATTATGTTATATTAAAAAGAGAAGAAAGAAATATAAGTAAGAAGGACAAAGAATCCTCCAAAAGAAAATACAATAGGACAATACTCTTCAAGTGACAAGTTACAAATCCCATGCTGCAGTCCAATCTCTGAAATGAAAAATGGTGGAATTCCGTAGAAGGAGAAATGAAAACCTAAAGAGATACCAAATGGCACCCTCTATCCCATATTGACTCTAACCTTAAACTTATCCTAAAAAATCCTAGCTTGCCGCTCTAACCAAATAACCCAACAAAGTGAGAACATTCAACAATTCCTTAATACTTTTTCTTTTTTGTTTTCTCCAAAACTTCTAAAATCAATCAGAAGCATTTGTGCACAAGTAGCCAGTGCCAACAAATATCCATCAACAACTGTAGCTGCAATTCCTGTGTGCTCACTGACATTAAACTCATCTAACACCTTATTTACGGCAGTTTTATCTTCGGTTATCCTTTTAGCATTCAAAACATTTGTTGCACACGTAGCCAGTGCCAACAAATATCCGCCATTTGAAAAAAGACGATACCATGCCTTGTGTCCCGATTTATTGGGGTATTATGCCATATGAATCTTTTTACACTATTTGGCTTTGTAAAGGGTTGTACGTCTAGATAAGTAAAATAAATTATACCCTTTTCCCAACAACATTTTATGCCAGTTTAAGTCTTTCCCTCCCTTTCATATTTTCGTTGACAATGATTAAATTACTCTTATTATTTGCAGCTATTGTTCTTTGTTGATGACCAAATTATCTTATTATATTCTCTTTCAACTTATATTTAATTGGTGTTACTCTTACTATTTCACGAATATGGCCATTTCTAATTCCATCATTTCTGGTTTTACTCCACACCCCACATCCATGTTAGCATTCTAATCTCAATTACACTTATTTTATTGATCTGTTATTTTTTATTTGCCATTTCCTGGCCTTATAGTTGTTGTAGGATATTTTTCTTCAATTTGTTGGTATTTGTCAATAGCATAATATGCTAGATACAAGGTTTCATTTGAGCCAACCTATTTTAATTTTATGGGTCACATTATCTCCAAGTTCAAGCTCTCGATCCTTGTGACATGGACACTACAGCAAATAATATGTTTTCATGAAAATAGTATCGATTGTTTTTTGGGACTTTTTACTTTACAAATATATATTTATTCCATATGATACGCACTGGAAAAAAATTGTGAAACAAAAATCCTAATATCTATTTTAGAAAGTTCTATTCAATGTATTCATAAGTAAATTGGAAGTTTTGGGTTTTAGAATCTCTCAAATTGGAATTTTAAAGAAGGGATTTATAGTAATCAATCCACATTTTTTTAGTTTTTTCTTTGAACCCCTTTATAATTATTTAACATACTTGTAATGTGTTTCATGTGTGCTTGAGCAATTGGCATGTCTCTCTCAACTGTTCGAGGCGTAAATAATTAAAAAATAAGAGGATGGACGCGTTGTTTGGGGGAGTGCATGATTACTCTCATACCCAACAATAAAACTTGAGTACAAAGTGGCTGTTTAAGATGACCAATTGACGTGCATATTTCTATTAATCATATTTAAGCTTCTGGTCAGTGTTATAGAATAAACGTGGAGCAAGCCCGTTCATAGTTTGGAGAATTGGCATAGAATCCTTAAAATCCTCTCAAGCCAAACTTGACAAAAAAGTTTCATTTCTTGAGCAACTC
The DNA here is from genome assembly GCA_034768845.1 of Heliamphora exappendiculata. Classification (NCBI taxonomy): domain Eukaryota; kingdom Viridiplantae; phylum Streptophyta; class Magnoliopsida; order Ericales; family Sarraceniaceae; genus Heliamphora; species Heliamphora exappendiculata. Next base: position 22,654 of record JAOTRH010442801.1, read on the forward strand.
AGAGAAGATCTGCAGCAAAAAATCCAGTACTTACACCAAGAGATGCTTTAGATGGCCTATTCTTCTACTGCCTTCACATCAGTTTTTTCTCATAAAGAGGCAAAAATGAAACGTGTGAAAGCCCAGCTTCAATCCTTACAAGCTCAAAACCAAGCCCAAAAATACACCCAAAGCTTTGACCCTTTTAGCCCCATACCAAGACCTTCCTATTTTCCCTCCTTGCCTGGTATGTGTCAACCATTGCAAACTTTCTCTTCCTTTGAAATCAATAATCCTTTTTGAAGTGTCGCTTTTCTTTTAAAAATAATTCCAAAACCATCACCCAAAAGAAAACCGCTAGCCTCTTCAACGGCCACCGAAGCAGTTATTGTGTCCACTGACTTCACAAAACCATCACCCTCTAAAGACAAACAACCTCAGCAGTTTGGGTTGATTCTGAATCATCCCCAAATCCAGTCTCTACCTTTCTCCAGGCTATGATTGATGAGTCCTTGCTAACCTATGTTATTCTTGATGAAGTAGATTCACCTACTTCTTCAGAAGCCAATTCTGATGTTGAAGCTGCTTCCTAAGAACCCTCTTTACCTCACATGGTTACTCTTCAAGCTGAATCTTATAACCAAACTGATTCCATTGTTGAAGAAATTGACGAATATGCACTTGAAACATACTTTTCACCCTTCCGTATTCCACAAGACCAACCTTTTCTCAATCCTCCTTTCCAAGGGTTCTCCTTTGATACTATTCCACCATCACAGTGGCAAGATAAGAACTCTGAAATGCAGGCTTGGTGTACATCTGAGCTCCTTCAACCTGGTGCAACCCCGACAATAGTCCTACCATTGATGCTTTCTCAGGTGTTATTTATTCTAAATTTCTTGGCCAACATGGGCATCATACCACCCTTGCACGATAAGAATATCTCAACCTGAAGTGTTGCTCGATCAAACGGAAAGATCTTGAGCGCCATTATGACCGTATGTCTAAACAGTTTTACATTATCAATGGAATTGATGATGTTAATTTTAAGGAAGCTTTCCTTAATTCACTCCGTGAACCATTGGACAGGAAGCCTCCAGACTTTTTCAGTGCAATCATCTCTCTCTATCCAACGCCTCTCTTGGAGAGTTATATCAAACCTCTTTGGCCGCTCTTGATAAATTGTGTAATCATCAAAAGTTCCTCCGCCAGCTTGAGGAACTAGGAAAACTCCTTGGAAAAGCATGTGACCGTCCAAATTTGAAAATAAAATGCAAAGACCAAAAATTCCATTGCCATCCTTCTAAGAAGCCATGGGTAGCATCGTGTTGCATGGTGCAAGGGCTTGCAAGGGCTTACGGTGCTTGGCAGGATCATCATGGTGCATGGGGCCAAGTGACTGTCGGCGCTTGTGTGGGGCAGGAGTATACTGGGCATTCGAGATGTACAATGAGGACTCCAATTTGTAGTGTGTGCTTGTCGGCTAGGTTGGGGCCTATGCCGCACACGGTTTGGCAATTTGTGGAGTTGGGGCGTTGGTTAATGAATCATGACATATATTTGTGGCCTAATTCTGGGCTACACTTCTTTGGTAAATAACTTGTATGTTTTTGTGGCTAGGAGCCTTGATAATAATGTAATCTTCGGCGGAAGCATACCTTGCTTGTGTGCAGACTTGGCATAATGAAGTAACAGGTTGGCCATGTAGAAGTGCAACTTGCTTTAAGTTTATCTTGTTGTGGCATTCTATACAAACACTTTTCTTAAAGCATTTGTCCTTATCAGCAAAGCCTGCGGGCTTGGAAAATGATAGGGTATGTATATTGAAGACTTGGATGGCTTGGTTAGCTTACATTTGATTGAGTCTAGGCACCCCACAATCTCTATCTATGTTGATGGAGACAATTGCTAATTGTGAGTAGTCAACACAATTAGCAACAAGTACCTCTCCTTATAAGAAATCACGTTGCAAGCATCTTGTGCGAACTAACAAAATGAAGAGCCATAAATTGGGCAAAACTTATTATTTAGGTGTTTGGCAAAACTACTGTTAGTAGTTTTTAACTTGCTGCTACTAATTTTAATTATAAACTACAAGTTTTTTTAAATACTCACAACTTCTACTACAACTTATAACTACTTGTACTTCTATTTCAGTTACAAGCTATAAACTTTACTAACCACCCACAACTTCTGCTACAAGTTACAATTTATAAGTTACTAGATTCAAAAATGCCAAACACTAATTATGTAGGCGAGGATGTCATCTTGTCGCCACCTCTTGGAACTTCGTGCTTGCCATCTTGTGTCTATTGACACACATCATGCCCTGTGCATTGGTTTGCTTGTGCTATGATACCTCATGCCTTTCAAGTTAACATGCATTATGCATAATAAGCTCCACTACCTTGAAAAATATCTAAGAGACTTGACAACCCAAATGTTGAAGTTACATCTATCACGTATGCTTTTGAGCGTAGAAATACTTAATGAGTGTATAATGTTCTTTAAGCACCTCTAGAATTTCCCACTTTCGAAGCACTTCTAGAATTGGATGAAGTACAGAAGCATCTCACAAAATGGACATGCCTATGAACTCTTTAGATGCACCCCTTAACTATGGAAGCACCTCAATAAATGGCCCAATCCATAAACCCCTCAAACACACCCCATTAACATGTTTATATATCTTAATGGTGTGTACGCATTGATTCCAATGTTCTTTCTTATGACTGCCTGCTTCATCTCCCTAACACAAGATCAAAAAATAATCTTCTTCTTCCAAATCTCTAGAGATATGCTTTCAAAGTAATGGCATGGAGATCAACGCTCTAAGGTCAAATTAATTCTATCTTTTGTAGGAAAGAGGGACAATACTCAAAGTTCTGTCTTTACATTATCTCTAAAGCTAATGTATGAGAAAATCCCTATGTTAGTCGCATTACTCAAAAGTTTTATTCTTACATTATCTTATGGTCTTGATAGTAGAAGTTTATCTCCCGTCCCATAAATAATTTCTAATGGTTGAATTGTATGTATGTTAAATACGTATGTACTTTTTACTATCATCAATATCGTCACTATCATAAAAAAGTACATACATATTTAGCATTTAGCATACATATGTATCCTAAATACGTAAGGATGGATTTCACTCTATCAATTGTAGCCCACCCCATCTACCTATTGTCGGAGGCCAATTGTTGCTCTGTCTCTTGAGATTGCAATCCCTATCGAGTCGGGAAGGAATGACTAATGGGTCGGGGAATCGGGCATCGGTTTTCTTGGATTCGGTAGGAGCGGGAGTAGAATTTATGCTCTTAATGCGACTGCTAAAAGAACAAAAAGGGTTGATCGCTTCTTTATTAGCGGGCTATCCCCACAGGGGGAAGACTGAAAAATTATGCATGTTTATAGGTAACCGCATGGGATTCCTGCTGGAGGGGAAAAACAAGGGAAGTCAAGTAAATCCACGGACTTGTCGATCCCTTGGGACTCAATTATTATCCATTGGCGGCATCGAAGCAGCTCCATAACTGACAAATGCTTCCAATCTTAGTGTTAGGAGGGTGGAAGTGGCGCAAAGTTACCAGATGAATCGAAAGCTCGAAAAAGCAAAAAAAATATTTAGAGAAAGAATGATTAAATTATTTACTTAGCCTTCAGGACAATGAATGAGAAACTGAAAAGGAAGGTACCTCGAAACAAAAAGAAGGAACTTTAGCATCGGTCTATCACTATAATACAAGGGTTGTTCTACCGATCGGCTCAGATGTTGACTACCTTAGCGTACGAACCTCTCGTTAGCTCATCCCTTCTTAAGCCTGTAACATATTTATGTCAGCGGAGAAAGCATGTCCCTCGTCTAATGATGCATGGGACCTGTCAACTTTCTCCCTCATTAGCTCGGGACGCTCGTGAGGTGCTTATTACAGGATACGAATACAACCCTTCATAGCACCTAAACTATGCTTTTTAGAAAGTCATAGGCAAGTTTAAATCAATATTCAATCTAGAAGAGAACCACCCTTAGTAAACTTACTGGAAAGAAATGAACTTAATAAATTCAATCATACAAGAAATTAAGAGCTAGCTTGCTTCTACATCCACATCCACAACCTTGATGGTTGAAAAATTCTACCATCTCATGCATGACTTCCAATGGCTGAGTTATCTTCCTTTATGTTAGTTACTTAATATATATGGAAAATTTTCATATATGTGGTGTTAGGCAAAATATATAATGGAGTTTAGTATTAAAATCTCACAAAGATGGAAAAATCTGAAAAACGCTCTTAGAATTTTTTTTTGGAGGGGGGAAGAGGAATTGACCCATTTATCGCCACATTTGAACTAGTCCACTGTGTGTGTGTGTGTGTGTGTGTGTGTGTGTGTGTGTGTGTGTACGACAACACCACCACCAAACCATTGCTGCTATTGACGCAATGACCAACCGCAACCATCCACCTTGCCATACACGGCACCACCCACCTCAACTGCCATCTTAACCACCATCATTATTCCCTGTATTTGCTCTCCTCTTTCTTTCCTCTCCTCTCAAAACCTAACCACTATCACCACTATTTTTCCTCTCCCCTACCACCATGACCCTCTACAAACCCAATTCGACTCCCCCACAGCTTTGCAATACCAGCCCTATGACCCCATTCCCTTGCCCTATGTGAAACTCTTACACTTGCAACTTGTAGTTGCGATTGCAACTAGTGCATCTTTTTTTGTGCATCGGGTGCAAGTGAAATGTGTGCAATATTTTTTTCATGTTCCACTTGTGCCTGATGTGAGTTTCGCTTGCACCAAGCACATAATCCACTTGCACTTGATACGCGTAAAAAGTTATACCCATTGCAATTACAATGCAAGTTTGCGAGCGCGAGGCTGGGGCATTGGTCACCCTCTCTAGGGTGAAGGTTGTTGGGGTTTTCATTAAGTGGGCTGCAGGGTGAGGGAGTGAAGAGGATGATAGTGGGAGGGATGGTGAGGAAGCAAAGAGGGGTGGCCATGATAGAGATGGGTGGTGGTGTTTTTGCTTTAGAAGCTTGCTTGGGTGCTGAATGTTATGAGTGGTGAGAGAGAGAGAGAGAGAGAGAGAGAGAATGGCGGCCAGAGGTGGCAGCGATAGTGGTGGTGGGCAGCGATGATTATTGGTTCAGATCTAGGGTTTTTTAGTATGAATTAGAGAGGGAGGAGGGGAAAATTCGTCTATAAATCTCTCTTGAAATGAGATTCCATGTCTTTGATATTATTCTTAAGTTTCCCTTCAATGCTGCGATTCTAGTACTTGGTTGCATTTTCCATTTGTATGATACATTTTACCCTAAATGAAAATTTTCCAATGTATATCATTAGGGTCCTATCTTTGGGGTATACACTCCTCACAAAAAGGCTAGTGTGCGTCGGTTGTACTTAATTGGCATGGATCTTGATTCCTCAGCATGAATGATGCGCTGATGTTGTTATCCGGTATCAGGACTGCGTTTGTCTAGCCGTTGCTAGATACTAACAAATATCGAAGTCACTTGGGTATATCCGACCGCTAAAAGATTTTTCTTAGCCAAAAGGAAACTCTTGCAAATAAAGCAAAAACAGCTCCCAAATGAAGTACATCCCATCATAAATTGAGCCATTACCCAGGATATAATTCATTCAGAAATATGCCTATCAAGGGAGTTCCCATCCAGATGAATTGTTATGGAAAAAGGGTATTTCTTCGTCTAGTCTCTCTAGATAATAATTCCTACCCGCATTTATGACTTCAGTGCAAGGAGTCTTATTTTATCTTGGGGTTCAGTGCCCATGTGCATTGGTCAAGACACTCCATGTATTGCCTTGGCTGCACGTGATTGCTCGAGAGATTTTGGCATGACAACGAGAGCAAAGGGCTAAGCAAGTTAAAAGGGTATCTTCCTCCTAAATATAGCATGCCACATTCTGCCTTGATCTTTTGACAAGAAATGGGGAGAAGGTTATCCTGGGTTTAAATATTCTTACTCTGGGGAAAAAATATATCTACAGAGTGTCTAGATTTGATTGCACCCCATCAAAACAACAATGAGCTCACATCACGAAACTTATTAAAGATCTATCAGTACATATGCCAAGCATTCAAATAACTATTCAGTTGATTTTATCACAAGGACGTGTGTTCAGAATTGGAAACGTGTCAATTTTTTTATTGAAGACATGTGGCATTATCCTTTGGACCAATTTTGGTGTACTCCAACAATTCCACTTATGACTCACCTATAGAACTGTATTCTAGTCAGATAAGATTGCACCATAGTTGGGATGCATACCAAATTCTTATGCTAACAACTGCCTTCCCTCCTTTATATTACTCCCTTTCCTTTGAGGAAGTAACAAGGGATTACACTAACAAAAGGCAAGAGAGTTTAAGTAAATTCAAGATGGCTAGGCAAAATTACATACCATTATTCTGCTAGGCAAAATTACACTCGTTCATAGTGCCCATCAACATTCAACATCGTAAGACTTGTCTACCAACTATTCCCCTTTGAGAATGAAGGGTCTTATCCCACCCATAGATGGCTATATCTCAATCAAAGATAGCATGGGTGTGTTTAGTTAAGATGACTTCATAAAAAAGTGTTTAGTTAAGATCACTTGTACTAAGTCTCAGGGCTATCTTTGCATATGTCGTAATCGTTGGGTTACATTGTGGGCATTGAGTCCTAAATGCTACATTGCCTCTATCCACCCCAAGAACTGTACATGACGAGTTCATTTGATTAAGGAGAAAATGACATTACTAAAAAATTGTAACTTCTAATAATGTTTTAAGATTGAAATAACTTGCACCTATGAAATATCTATTGCTGTTGGGTGAAGTAAATAGTATTATGATATAAATGTGATAAGTTGGACTCCACGATTTCGCTTCCTCTTTTTTGAATAGTAAGAATACAAGATACTTTTTGTTAGGAGTGTTTTATGCTTAAATTAAAGCTTCATTTGTTTTGACGTAAAATATTTTACTATAAAAAATATTTTACATGTAAAATGATTTTATAAAAATTATTTTTTTTACTTGTATTTTCTGGTGTTTGGTTAAAATTTAAAAAATGAGAATGAGAGATGAGAGTGACCAAAGGCGGGAAAGATTCGGGTGAAGGATTCATGTGGGAATGATCTACCTCTCATTCTTTCATTCTTATTTGCTATGAGAATGATCAAAGGCGGTAAGGATTGGGTGAAAGTTCCGAAGGTGCATTCCACAATTAATTTACGAGTTAATTTTTTATAAGTCAAATTTGGTCTAATGAGGTAAAATATTTTATTAAAAAATATATTTTGCATAGGTATTATCAGCCAAACAGTGAAAATTAAGTAAAATATTTTACTAAAAAATATTTTATGTCGAAACAAACGGAGCCTAAATGGTTTTTGCCCTATTTTTATTTCTATTATACTCTCTTTAAGGTTTTAAGGCCATTGTTTGAATGTCAAAAGTGAACACACTACTTTTTTAAGAATCATATGGCTGGAAGGATTTGTGACCATCTCTCTTGTGATGAAAGAGATAGATTCCTGATTTGATGTCATAATCCAGTCTTATAAAATTATTATATAATATATTAAAATAAAAAAAGCATAAATTATAAAAATAATGTTAAAAATTGTATAGGAGGAAAAAATAAAATAACATAAATTACTTTGAGTTATGCTAAATTGTCATGATTTTCGATTCAATTTGATTTACAACTTGCAAAATTATATTTTCGATTTACAATGCAATCTTTTATTTGATAGTTATGATAAATGAGTGTTGGAAAGTGAAATTGGTAAGCAAAAGAAAGGAAACATAAATGAAAATGAAAATATTAGTTCCCCATGCATTTGGTTAAGACTAGAACTTCAAGGAAGTTAAGAAATTACCATGAAAGTGGATTTTTTTATATGTTTGCCTAAATTAACTTGGACATTTTGAAAAAAAAAAAAAACTTCCTTAATTGGTTTTTAAAATCTTAGATAACTTTCAACCTATAAATTATACCTAAGATCGGTTTTGAGACCATATCTCTTTGCCTTAGTTATAGATGAATTAATTAGACATATTCAGAATGATGTCCTTTGGTATATGTTGTTTGTAAATAATATTGTTTTAGTGGATGAGAGTAGAAGTGGAGTTAATGTTATATTAGAAATGTGTAGAGAAGTTTTGAAGTCAAAAGGATTTTGAGTAAGTAAAAACAAAACTGAATATGTGAAATATTATTTTAGCAATAATATGGGTATTAATAGTGATAAAGTAAATATTCAAAACCAAGTGATACCTAAGAGTGATTATTTTTCGTTATCTATGTTTGATTATTAATAAAGATGGAGAGATTGCAAATGATGTAACCTATATAATTAAAGTTGGTTGGCTTAAGTGGAATGGTGCATCTGACATTGCAATCAACGGATACTTATAAGATTAAAAGAAAAATTTTATAACACAATTACTAAACCAGTGATTCTATATGGAATAAAATGTTGAGCTGCTAAGAAAGATCACATAAATAAAATGAATATTGATGAAATGAGAATGTTAAGGTGGATGTGTGGTAAGAATAGAAAATATAAATTTGAGAATGAAAAAATTCGTAAAATGGTATGGGTCGCACCAATTGAGGACCAGAGAAATTGAGATAGTTTGGACACATACAATGTAGACCGGTTAAGCAGTAATATAGAATAGCAATAAGATCGTAGATAATGGAAACACTAGAGGGAGGGATGGACTTAAATTGACTTAAGATGCCGTATTACGAAAAGATATGAATTTATTGAATCTAACTGAAGTTAGGGTTCTTAACATAGCAGAATGGTATAAAAGGATTCATCTAGTCTATCTCAATTGATTGGGACAAAGGCTTGACTTGGCTTGGTTTGATAAATTATATTTGTTTTTTTTTTTCTTTTGTTTGGGGGGTGGGGGGGTATGTGAAAAGTCAGGCACCTAACCTGATTACTAACTTTTCTTAGATATTTGCTTCAAAATGCTTTCCCTCGATTCATCTACTGTTCTATTGCCATTTCTGATCTCTTTTATCAACTTGGATCCCCTATGCTACGAAACAACCTTCCACATATATTGATCCTAAAATAAATCCATTCGAACTCAAATGAGCCCGTTATATGACAAGTTTGTCTTCATTTTTCTCTTGTCTTCACTCCTACCTAGTTTTGAAAATGTATAAAGCATATGCCTAACTCCCAAAGCTTTATTGGGCTCCTTTTTCTGCTATGTAATCTTTCAATATATGTTGTCATCCAAACATGTTTCTTTTAGTGCTCTTTTTTTCTTCCTTTTTGCGCTTGTCTGTCTATGTTTTGAGAATGAGGTCAATTCCTTAATTTCTTTGAAAACTTAAATGGCATTGCTTGTGGATCAGTTTTACATTGCACATAACCTGTTGGTGTAAGAATTCTTAGAAAAAGTTGCAAAAGACATGTTGGAATTGTATTCTAGGCTACTAATTGTTGAAGTTTTTTTTTGAGTTGAACATCTGCTTCTTACTGTGTATAGCGATTTACGCATTATAAAACCTTAATGTTTGACTTCCTTGATAGGATTGAGAAAGAAATTTTGGCGTTTCAGAAACTGTACTGCTGTAGATTTAATTCCTGTAGCTTGAGCATAAGTCTGTCTTTTTTGGAGTAATAGCTTACGAAGTACTGATACCCAGGGTTCTAAATAACGGCCGTTACGTAACGGATCGGCCGTTACGTAACGGAATATTAGAAGGCCGATCCCGTTACT